>JPKC01002464.1:0-91922 GCA_000750925.1 Pseudogymnoascus sp. VKM F-4518 (FW-2643)
TGGGGGGGGGGGAGGATAAGATATCGGTGAGGTCAGCACAGCTACGAGGTATTTATTTGGGTCGCTGGATGGATTTTTGGTGGATTAGGATGAGCAATAGTATGTGGTGATGTACCGTTTAGCTACACCCACAGGACGCGGGGTACGTGTAGCTGTCCCACGTACAAAAAAAAGTCTCGGGCGCCTGCTCCGCGCTAACTGGATGTACATGCATATATGGGTACAAACACATGTACCTCCACCGAAGAATGTACCACAAGCAAACTGACTCCTCCCATACTGTTTGCAAGTGTGCATTCTTCCCTTATCTGGGCCGACCGAAGCCATTGATTGAGCCGGATAATAACTGTTACTGTACGGCCTGTACGGCCATGCTCCTCTTCGCCGAATGGGCCGCCGGTGAGCTCAACAAAAAGAAAGAAAAAAACCAAAAAAAGCCAAGGCGATATTGGCAAAACATTTCGTCTCACAGTAATAGATAGAGCAGTTACAGCAGCACTATTTGAGATAGAGCCAGTACTAACACTACTAACAGTACTTCCACTATCCCCCATCTGCCACTCGCGAGTACTTCTCCCGAAACCCAGCCCTCCAGCCTACTCCGCGGTAACTACAGCGCCTATACCCTCTGAGCCGAGGGACCTCGCCATCGCAACGATCATAACCCGGAGCTGTCTGCCAACGATCATTCCCCGGAGGCGTCCGGGGAAAGTAGGGTCCAAAGTCGAGGAACAACTCGGTCGACGACGAACGAATTCCCACGATATCCAATCTCTTCGCACTTCACATGGCTGGACCCGTGCGAGGATAGCCGGGAAAAACGCAGGTACATCGGGGGCACAGGCCGATCATGGACGGAGAGTCAACAAAACGATCCCTACGCACTGACGTCGTTACGTGACCACCTCCAGGCCTGGCAAAGAAATGCCCCAGAAACTCCTTCCGTCCATGTGATATGTGCTGCTGCGGCCCCGGTTCGGACGAGACCGAGAGGTCTGGGGAGCGGGGGGGGAATATTGGACAAACACGCGTGAGTAGAAAGAACTATTTTTGGTCCGAGAGGTAGGGGACGCATGTCCGAGAATTAGCTTCCCCTTGCAAGGTCCCCCTTCGTATGCCGTAAACAAGACAAGAAAAGTTTAAATCCCCTAGGCAAATAAAAACGCCGTTGTTCCTGCCCAGCTGACAGGCAAAATCAAGCTTGGGAGAGGATGGCGGCGGTCGTTAGTTGACTCATGTGGGATGTGTGGGATGTGGGGGTTCACTTCAAAGTTTGGGGTAAAAATCAGAGTGGCTGGCCTTCTCCGGCTCCGGTGCTGATGGATGTCAAGGAAAATAAATTCCGATGGAGAAAGGCCGTGGGATGAACTCGCACTTGGAAATCGAAAAGGTCCAATTCGGCCATGACACATACCGCCCGCAACCGTTTTATCATACTTGGCTGAATCATTGGTTTCACATGTATCTCCTGTTTTGTGGGCCATTACCGTTCATTCATCTGGAACGCGTGTTTTTGTCAAAGTACATCTCATGGAATCTCTCTAGCTACCTACAAAGCCAAGCAACTCTCGTTGTAAAAGCTCAAAAGTTATCTGTATGATCACCCTCCATATCATAAAGAAGCGCACCACACATCTCGCCTTTGTGCATCCCATCCATCATCCCCCACCCCCGGTAAACCACGGAAAGCACTGAATTCCCCAAAACTATCCCCATCCATATAAATACATCATCATGAAGCAAAAAAACGGAACCTGAATGGGGGGGCCTTGGCGCGAAAAATCCACGGCCGGAAGGACCGCTCGCTCGAAGGAGTACATCGAAAGAGAAACCTCACATATCCACGCTTTCCCATTAATTATCAGCCATCTCATGTATTTGTTCATTTAAAACCCGCCGAAGCCCGTGGGTTGTGGCGCGAAGCCGTTGGCCTGCCCGTAGGGAGCTGGCGAGGTTGATTGTCCGGCTGGGCCTTGCGTGAGCATGAGGCGGGAGCCGCCGAGGATCGGGGTGTTGTTCTCCTCCTTCACCTGCGACTGCTCGCGCGCGTTTCGCTCATCGTTGTCCTTCTTCAGAGTCTCGATTGTCGCGGATTGTTGGGCCAGGAAGTTGATCATGAATGGCATCGTGAAATCGGTAAGGCCATGGCGCCATGAGAGCTCCATGACGATGTGTAGTGGGATGAGGTCGTAACACGAGTAGAGCATTCCGACGTAACACTCCTTGCTGCCAATGTCGACGAACTGCAGTTAATTAGTAAAAGTCTCAATACCAGCATTAGAAGGACAACTTACATAGCGGATCAATTCCTCCACGACTTCCGACTTGCCCGAGATCGCGGCCGTCTCAATGGCATCCTTGTAAAGCTTGTCCTGCTTGGACAGAGCGATAGACTTCTCCCAGCGCTTGTTCTTGCGATAGATGTTGGAAGCGATCTGGCGGAAGAAAACCAAGTCGTGGCGCTCGAGGCGCTGCGCCAACTCAACAGGGTCGTAGTTGTCGTAGTTCTCGACAGAGTCGCGGAGAGTCTTGTAATCCTCCTCCTCAATCAACAAATCGTTGATGGCGTTGTTGACAGCCTTCTTGTTCTGTGTCTGAACGTTGAGCAGGAATGGCTTGATCAGCGGGATGTTGTCCGACTTCTCAAACATCTTGACCACTCTGTTGACGTCGATTCTCGGGGTCAAAGCCTGGAGAAGGTCCGTCAGGAGAGACGGCTGCTCTTGAAGGTAGAAGTTCAGAGCACGGTAATAGATCTCCAAGTTGGCAACCTTGACAACGATATCCTTGAAGGAGTGGTGCTCCCATGCGTCGGCAGCACGCTCCATCATGGCAAGAGCAGCGTTGTCCCATTCGTCGTAGTGACAGTACAGGAACACCAGCTCAGGCCACAGGTTAGCCTCCTCGCAAGCACGGATCATCTTGGGAATGTTGATACGGCTCCAGAACAGCTTCAGGTGCTCCATGACACGCTCTGGGTGGTACTTGGACAATGCAATTCCGAGCTCCGTGAACATGCCCATGTGAGCACGCTCAAGACCAAGGCCTTGCTCGAGCACGGCAATGAGCTCATCAAAGTAGCCATTGCGCTCGTATTGCTTAACGAGATCTTGAAGCTCTTCGGCATCAACAATCAGGTTGAGACCACAGATCTGAGCAAGACGGAACTCCTTCTTCTCCACACAGGCAGCATTGACCTGCTTCCAGACCTTGATGTTGTTGGCCTTGCGAGCGCACTCAACAGCGGCTTGGTAATCGCTGAGGTGGACAAGCGTGGTAGCGAGCTTGGCCCAGTTGGAAATGCTGCTGAAGAAGATCTTCGCGGCTTGGTGGTATCCCTCGGCGTAAGCCTTGTCACCAGACTCTTCGATATCTGCAACGTTTGTTCCCTTGAGGAAGTCCTCCAACTCAGAGAGCTGGTCGGTGCGGGCATATGCAAACGCCAACGCCGTGTCAATCTCTGGCTCGCGGAGAGTCTTGCGCGACATCTTGAGGTACTTGATGAGATCCTCATCCTTTCCGGCAGGAACTGCGTATTCGATGACCTCCTTGTAGTTGCTGGGGTCTTGCGCGCGGATATAGGACTCCACGGCATCGCTGATTCTAAGACCATCCAATTGAGCCTTGGCAACGCGGCTCCAGACCTCTGGAAGCTCGACGCGCTCACCATACTCCTGTGCACGATCAATGCTCACAATGTGCTCAACGAGAACATTGACTGCCTTGGGGTGGTCGTTGATCTTCTTGTAGACCTCAAAGGCCTCCTCGTAGAGACCAACCTCGATACAAATATCAGCAACCTCAGTCGTGGTATATTCGTTGAGTTGGTGGATGTAATCCATCACCTTGCTCTTATCAGCCTTGGTGGCAGTGAAGATAAGGAGGTTCTGGAGGCTGCCATTGTCACTGAAAGGCGAAGGCTCGAGAACGATCTTCTCCAACAGCTCAATGAGCTCCACAGGAAGATCATTCTTCAGGAACGAGGAAACAGCAACGGAAACCTTCTCTGGCTCCTTGGACTCGGGAACAGCAGTTGAGATGACCTGGTCAACGAGCGATCTACGGTGGTTGTTGTTGCCGCTCAGAACAAAGTTCCAGAGCTCCTCATCAGCACGCTCAAGAAGGTAGCGAGCCTGTGCCTTGAACATGGAGTTCTCGTTGGTGATGTTGACAAGCTCCAAATCATTCTGGCCCTTGCTGTATGCAATGAATGCAAGATTTGGGTCACGCTTCTCGCAGTACTTTCCGACAACGAGAGTGTCGTACTGGTTGTTGTCCTTGAGGAACTTCTCCGGGTTGTTGTTGCTATCGATATAGATCTTCGCCAGGGCATTGTAGACCGCCTGCTGCTCGTTGCCAGAGGCAAGGGTAGCCTCGAGGAATGGCAACAGAATCTTGAGGCGATTGCGTGTCTCGACCTCCTGAACAAGCTCGTCGATGGGGATTGAAGTTGGGTTGACAGTCTGCAAGAGGTTCTTGATAATGCTCTCGTCGCAGTCGACATCAAGTAAGCCCCCAATGACAGCTGGGGTTCTCGCTGGGTTAACACGCTGAACGTACACCTCGATCGACTTGAAATGCTGGTTTTGGTATAGGTATAGAACAAGATCGTGGATAAAGTTGAAACGATCGCAGACAATAATGAGAGGAAGTTGCTCGGTCAATCTCGCCTCCTTCAAGAAGTTCTTGACCTTCTCGGGGTTGTAGTGGTTGCTATCACGGCAGATACGCTCAACCTCGTTGAACTGTTGCATCGTCGTTGCGGCTTCAATGTACTTGAAGTTGACATCTGGGTCCTCGCTGACGTTGACAATGCTGCCGAGGTAGTAGAACAAACCCTCGGCAGTCTTGTACTTCTCAAAGAGATCAATCAACTTGGTAGCCCCAAGCAGGTCAGAATACTTTGTAGCAATGTGCACAACGGCTTGCAGGTTCTGGCGGATATTGGACTTCATCATGGCATCCAGGCAATCCAGTGACTGTTCAACGGAGAAGCGGCCGAAGAAGTTGGTGAGCCAGTCTTGGTTGAAAGCAGGTGTCGCAACGATGTTGACGATAACACGCTTGATCGCTGCCGGGTCCTCGTAGTGCTCCAATGCACGCTGGGAAAGCCCTGCTTGCTCGCACAGCTGTGCAATGCGAGCCTTGTCGTAGTGAGAAAACATCTCGTTGCCAAGAATAGCATCAGCGACTTGGGGGGCGTTGATGAGGTTCATCTCAAGCAGGCGTGTCTGGAGGTGGCCTTGCTCAGGCTTGTTGTCCTTCAAGGCATCGAGGAGGAAAGCAGTGGCAGCTTGAACCATATTCTGCGATTGGAAAATGTCGACGACGCGCTCGACATCGACAAGTGAGCCACCTTCGTTGTTGGCGAGTTGGGTCGCGAATTCGGTTCCCTTCTCTGGGTTGACACGAACGATATGCTGGAGCAGGACGATGTAATCCGGCTGGTAGCCTACTTGGCTCGAGTAAGGGACAATCTTGTCGAACTGGCCCAGTTCAGCAAATGCCGCAACCACCTTCTGTGGAATGTTTGCACGAAGATAGATGCTCAGAGCAAGAGCCAAGTCGTGTGGGCGGACAAGATCTCCAAGCTCTTCTGAGCAGTCCAACTTGCTCTCCTTCATCCATTTCTCGATAAGGTGCTTGCGGTTCTGGGCAAGAACTGGCTTGACAAGCTCAAGGGTCTCGTGCTTGTTGAGATCTCCCTTGTCCAGGAGCGAACCGAAGTATTGGAGGATGACGGAGAGCTGTCCGGGCTGGGCCGGGATGTTCTTGAACTTTTCGATAGTTTGGGGTGTGCGGAGGAAGCCTCGAGGGGAGTTTGCAGCAATCTTGGCAGCTTCAGCGTAGTTGCCTGCGCTGATAAGCTGGTCGAACTGCTGTGCGTAAAGGTTGTCTGCGCCAGGTAAACCTGCTCTAGATGCAAGCTTGACAGCCAGGCCGGAGTTCGCTGGGTTCTGAAGCAAATATGGAATCACGGTTGCCTCGTCCACAGCCACGGAGAGCACTTGGCCCTTTCTGTTGACACCGACAAGACCCTCGGATTGGGAATCAGATGCCGTAATAAAGATCGTTTCGCTCGAAATGCGGTTCATGAATATACAGGTGCCAGTCTCCAAGTCGTAGAGGTGAATGAAGCCGTACTTTGTCACCAAATAGATGATGCTGTACTTCTCAGAAACCTGCATAGCGACTGGGAAATCATTGACTGCCTCTGCTGGGAAATATACATCCACTGCCTTTTTCGGGAAAGCGGGGTTTGACGCTTGGTGGTCGACCTCCACAACGTGTAATTTCGCGCCGGTGGCCGTACGGACGGCGAAGGCGAAAACTTTCGTATCGGCAGGCGCACCCTCTAAGCGCAAGGTGCCAAATGCTGCTGCGTGGCCCTCGAGAGCCTGGCTGATACCACGGTCTTTCGAGTATAATTGCATGGCTCCAACGACGCGGCCCTGCTGTTGGGAAATGCCGATGACGACCATCCATTTTCCGTCCGCGCTGACGCGGTAGTTTATTATTTGCGAACCCTATATGGTGATATCAACAGCTGCCAGACAGTAGATCATATTTCAGCTTACCTGGAGGTTTTCATGGCGCTTAAAGACCTCAACTGGCTGTGCTTGGTTCTGGTCAAAGACATCCCAGTGGTAAACTGCGGTATCTGTGACAAGGCCCAAGGTCGTCTCGTTGAACCATTTCCAGAATACAACGTCCTCGTTCATTGTCGCCGACTTCAGCTTCGCCTTCTGCTCTAGATCGAATATTTGAAGGGTTCGCGACTGAGCCTTGAGCGCAATGATCTGCTTCGTCCAGTGCATGATGGCACTATCGGCCTTGATGGGTCTCCTCGTCACATTGTTATTTTGTTTGAGGTCTATGATGACAACTTCGGGTGATGCAGCTTCGTTCTTCTTCTCTCGGACACAGATGAAGGAGTCGGACTCAAGTGTCTGATGGCTATGTTAGTGATTGCCAAACGGCAAGGCCGGGGAGCACCGGAACAACTTACACAAGTGTTGAAACCAATTGAGGCAGGCTAGAAGCATACTGGTCAGTATTCAGATGGTAAACGACCTCATTGAGAGGTCAGGTTGCATATCGGGAGTAAGGGCTTACTTCAACACCAACACTGGTCAACTGTAAATAGTGGTTAGCTGGTGATCCAAAAGGTGAATCTAGACCTCGTCATCAATACGAACCTGAAGAAGCTCAGTGAACTTGATGGGAAGAGCTGCCATCTTTATTATGGGCTTGCGCTGATGGCGCGCAGTTGGCAAGGCCCTGTCCTCAACTCCGAAATAAGGGTGTCAGGGTGCTGACACGTAATGGGGTATTTGTTGTTGGTACAGCTCTCGGAGCAGTATTAAAGCCGTATAAAGAGGGAATGTTCGTGGCGAAGTTGCTACTTCGCGATTCGTAAGAAGAGTAAAGAAGGAAGGAAGGAGACACAGAAAGGGTGGTTGGAGTAACGCGTTGTGATGGAGATTGATTTCAGGCAAGCTTCCCAAGAAACGTACTTGGCTACGTATTGGGTAACTCCTTATAATTGCGCACGTGACTTGATACGGTAAATTGGATATTGCCCTGCATATCAGGCAAACATTGTCGGCCTGCCGCGCTGCTACGCAAACAGAACCACAACAGAGTGTCAACGGCATGGCGATTGCACAGAAATAGACAGCCTCCAGCCTGATTCCACGTTTCGCCACACATCGCTCAACGAGTCTACAGCATCTATTATAGTCTCCATTGTAGTAGACAAGCACAGGTATTGATATGTTTTTACAATTTGCTCTAACACTGAGAAGTATCTTAGTAACGACGAATTCACTATGACGCAGAAAGGTGTCTACTTGGAAGTAGACATATTTCACTCTGATACCCCAGAGTTTGATACCCAGAGTTTCCAGTTAAGACAGATTCACTTTACTTTCACGTCATTGTTTCAAGGTTTTACAGCTTAATCATTCCATTTGTCTGTATTTAATCGAAAGTACATACCAGGGGCAAGTGTTCACAAGACCCCCTCTCTAAAATCTGTTAAACCAGCAAGCACTACAACCACTGCACTAGGCAAGCGCCACGAAGGGTATCATTATGGTCAAGAAGTGAATGTCGTGAGTCTATTATGTATTATAACGCCACGCTGAATCCGGGAAGTCTATGGACGAAGGGTTTTGATATCCAAATGAAGACATTTAGATAAGCTGCGGGGTGTTAGCTACTGTTCCTTCTTCTTTCATATCGATCAGGCGAAACTTACGAGAGCAACACCTCCGGCAATGATCATGCCCAGAGCGGAAGCACCGTTGATGGCGGCACCACCCTCGTAGATGGGAGAGCCAGTTGGCTTGGGGCCGGTGGAAACTCCAGTGGAGCCAACGCCCGAGGCGGTTGGGGCAGTTGGGGAAGGAGGAAGCTGGCTGACGTAGGTCGGGGCAGTTGAGACTGGGACAACTGGGGCAGCGGAGGTCGAGCACTCGTAAACGGTGACGGTGCTGAGAGGCAATGTTAGAATCTCGTTTTCTCATGGGTGATGAATTGCAATAGCTACTTACACCTGTTGGGCGACAGCGACGGAAGCCAGGACGGCGAAGACGGCGGCAGCGGAGAATTGCATGTTGACGGTTTGGGTTTGTGAGGTTGGTTTAGGTGAAAGAGTTTGGTATAGTTTGGATTGAAAGGTGGAAGTGAGTGACTGATAGATAGCTGGTTACAAAAGAGTGTAAGTTGATCGTGGATGGAGAAGAAAAGAACTGAACTGGAACCTCAGATGCTCATATATACCACAGTGGTGTCCAGCAGCGCCACAATCCCGTCCTAAACATCATGGCCCGCTATCGCAGAATGAGAGAGGATTGACCTGCAAATCTCATAGATATTCGGTCAAATCTACTATGGCCCACTTGGGAAATTAAGTTGTCGTCCATCCCAGTTCAAGTCGCAATTGATGTACATTCATGATTACACGGCAGCCAACCAACTGCCGGTGTTGCAACACAACACTGGGGACCAAACTGACGACTGAGATGGATGCATTCCACATATCGCGGTTTCCAGGGCGCATTTAACGCCCCAAATATCTCCCCTCAGTACTAAAAGATCCCTATTATTAACCATGCCGCTGTTCCCCTTTCCAGTTCTGAGACTATGATTTACTGTTTGACCACCCTATCATGACTAGGACGGTGAAGGTCATAATCTCTTATCCACCAAGCTAGAACTAGTTGGTATTGACGATCAACGGAAAGCGGTTTCACCACAGGACGGCCCCAGGACGGCCCCAAGACCGCCAAACCTGGATATTATTCCGAAACTGAACCAGCCTATCTAACATCGCCATCTGGTGCTTGTATATCGCCATTTAGCCACACATCTCCGCAGATTGCCCAATCACCGTGCGTCTTTTGTTACTGTTTAGCGGTCTTACTCGGGGTTAGTCAGGGGGAGAGTAGGTTGTTTATCTCAGCGACCAGGGATCCCAGACCCATTGCTTGAACGGACGGGAAGAACATGTGTAAATTAGCGGTAGTGATGGTGTACACGCCACCATTTCTTGGCTGATAATCGAAGGGATTGAAATTGCGATAGATGCGTCGAGCCAGATTCGTGGCCATAATTCGTTATTCGTGGACAGGGAAAGAGCGCTTCAGCGCTTCGCCAGGGCCGCATATCCAACAGGCCCAAAAGCGCCAGGGTGGTGGTCACGGCTTGCGAATTGCTTGCGACTTGCTTGCTTGTGACTTGCTTGGGTGTCGCAATATGCAATACACGGCAGGATGTGGTGCTTCCTTGAAAATTACAAATTGATCGCCACAGCGCCCAACTTTTCTCATTCCAGTAGGTCACATCTCACATCACGCACACGCATACGCAATTTGGTCTACAGAACACCTGCTAGCGGTGCTAGGATGTCCAGCTATGCTTGCTAGCTATGAATTTGCCCCAATCTGCCACAGTGCATGTACAAAAATGTATGTACAGCCAGTCTTTGAGACCCTCCGCACAACATCCGAAGATGCTTCAGCGAAGCGCCTCACCCAGGACCGACCGCGAACGATGTCAATTCTCCTTTCTACTTGACGATTTCCATGTTTCATAGAGCCACACACTGCCACGAGGACAGCGGGCTTCTCACAGGAACGCTTTTAATGAGAAAGTTGGTTTTGCGTTGTTTTATTATGGAAAGAAAAGAAAAGGGAAAAAGATTCGCACGAGAAAAAAGTTTTATACTCGCTCCCGCTTGCTCGCTCGGCAAGGTCCGATGCCGCTACCGAAGTTGTTCACGTGCTTCCTCTCTTTGTTTGTGGTGTTTGTGTGATGTTTGTGGTTTCTTACCGGATTCCTTAATCGTCAGGCGGGAAAACAGCACCGTAGGCGGGAAACAGCTTGGGCCCCCACAAAAAATGTTACACCCCACCATGCCGATGATTGTACCCCTCCGTCGATTTTTCCATGAGGAGATACCGTTTGTGAATGACAATCCAGTTATTAAGGTTGCATTTACCAATATAAAATACTACTACCCCATTTAGTTGACAGTGGTGGATCTATCATCTCAAAATGGGAAAGACAGGTAAAGTTGTCCGAAAGTTATATATTGCTGTTGCTCTATAATACTGACGTAAAGATATAGCGATTATCTCCGTCTACGACAAGACGGGTCTTCTTGACCTGGCCAAGGGATTGATCAAGCAGAATGTTCGTCTTCTGGCGTCTGGCGGAACGGCCAAGATGATTAGAGAGTCTGGATTTGCAGTTGAGTACGGGCTCTTCTCCGCCATCGTTGAGATAACTCAAGCTGACCAAACGGTATAGAGATGTGTCGGCCATTACTCATGCGCCCGAGATGCTCGCTGGCCGCGTCAAGACGCTGCACCCTGCTGTCCACGCCGGTATCCTGGCCCGCGACCTTGCCTCTGACGAGAAAGATCTTGCCGACCAGAACATCAACAAGGTCGACTATGTCATCTGCAACCTCTACCCTTTCAAGGATACCGTCGCCAAGATCAACGTCACCGTCCCAGAGGCCGTTGAGGAGATCGATATCGGAGGTGTGACGCTCATCCGCGCAGCAGCCAAGAACCACACCCGCGTCACCATCCTCAGCGACCCTGCCGACTACCCATCCTTCCTCGAGGAGCTGGAGAAGGGTGAGATCAAGGAGCAGAGCAGACAGATGTATGCCCTCAAGGCATTCGGCCACACCGCCGACTACGACGCTGCGATCTCCGACTTCTTCCGCAAGCAATACGCCTCCAACGGTGTTCAGCAGCTCGCCCTCCGCTACGGCGCCAACCCCCACCAGAAGCCCGCCGCGGCATACGTCAAGTCGGGCGAGCTGCCATTCAAGGTCCTCGGCGGAGCACCCGGGTACATCAACCTCCTTGATGCCCTGAACGCCTGGCCTCTCGTCAAGGAGCTCAAAGAGGCTCTTGGCCACCCTGCCGCCGCAAGCTTCAAGCACGTCTCCCCAGCTGGAGCCGCCATCGCCGTCCCCCTCACCGCTGAGGAGCGCAAGGTCTACTTCGTCGACGACATTGAAGGCCTCCAGACCTCTCCCCTCGCCCAAGCCTACGCCCGCGCCCGCGGCGCCGACCGCATGTCCTCCTTCGGCGACATGATCGCACTGAGCGACATCGTCGACGTCCCCACCGCCAAGATCATCTCCCGCGAAGTCTCCGACGGTGTGATCGCGCCCGGCTACGAAGCCGCCGCCCTCGAGATCCTCAAGAAGAAGAAGGGCGGCCGCTACCTCATCCTCCAGATCGACCCCGAGTACGTGCCCAACCCCCAGGAGACCCGCACCGTCTACGGCATCACCATGGCGCAGCACCGCAACGACGTCGTCATCTCCCCCGCCTCCTTCACCTCCATCATCACCCCCAAGGAGGGCGCCGCTCTGTCGGACTCCGCGCTGCGTGACCTGACTGTCGCTACCATCGCGCTCAAGTACACCCAGAGCAACTCGGTGTGCTACGCGCTCAACGGACAGGTCGTCGGTCTCGGTGCCGGCCAGCAGAGCCGCATCCACTGCACGCGTCTCGCCGGTGACAAGGCCGACAACTGGTGGTTGCGCTTCAGCCCCCGCGTGCTGGAGATCAAGTGGAAGAAGGGCTCCAAGCGCGCCGACAAGAGCAATGCCATTGACCTGCTCGTCAGCGGGGAGCTGCCCAAGGCGGGTGCTGAGAGGGAGCTCTACGAGGCCATGTTCGAGGAGGTGCCCAAGGAGTTTACTGATGAGGAGAGGAGCGAGTGGTTGGGCAAGCTGAGGGGCGTTGCGTGCTCGAGCGATGCATTTGTAAGTCTGCCCTGCACGATAGATTTGGGGAGTTTTTTTTGCTAATCATGATGGATAGTTCCCATTCATCGACAACGTCTTCCGCGCGAGCCGCTCGGGAGTCTCGTACATCGCTGCGCCGACTGGTAGCCAGAACGACAGCGCCGTCATGGAGACGGCGGAGAAGCTGGGCATTACGTTTGTCGAGCAGAGCATCCGCCTGTTCCACCACTAGATGTGGAATGGATACCTAAAAGGGGTAGGTAATCTAGGGATGAAAAGAGGGGGGGGGGAAGCGCCGTGGTAGATACCTTGCTAGACTTAGAAAATTAAGTGTAGCATGAATGAAAAAGGTTCAACATCTGTCGTGGATCGTGTATGGAAGTTTGTGACGCTGGAATACACATGTGCGATCTTGGTGACTCTGGTGACAGTCATCGAGCACAGCCACTGTAAACATCACCACTCCTCTCAGTTTCCAGCTTCCTTTTCGCCTTTCGCGCACTTTCCGCGCTAACTCCCCATTTCTGCGCAGAAATCCGTTTCCGCCTCAGGAGGGTAATCCAGCCAACCCCAGAAACGCTGATGCCAGCACCCCCTCCCAACAATCGCTGTCCGCATCACCACCTCTCTCAGTTTCTAGCTTCATTTTTGCCCTCTGAGCTTTTCTGCGCACTAGCGGCGCAATTTCACGATTTCTGCGCAGAAAGCCCAGAAGCGCGCGTCTAAAGAAGTCCGACGATGTGATCTTTGGAATGGCAACCTGTCAAACCTTATTATAGGAATCAATACCCCCTTTACCCCATACCCCACACTCCATAGCATCCTCATGGTTGCCTCTTGACGCCATCATCTAGCGCATCGCGTTTGTGGTTATACTGTTCACCAAATCCTTCGATATCTTCAACTTCACTTTTGGATTTGCGCACTTTTGAGCCCACTAGCGCGATTTTGCGCAGGTATTTTAGAGGATGAGGCAGGGTGTATTGTGATAAGGCATCTAAGTGAGCGCGAGTATTGCAGAATTGAAAGCCTCCTCGTCGCCGCCACCATCGCCGCCGCTGCTGACACTGCTGATACTCGTTGCCATCGACTGCATCGAGCTTCGGAATATCTTACCACCGAAATCTTGAATATCTTGAGCTTCACTTTTCTGAATTTGCGCACTTCTGGCGCATTTAGCGCCGAATTGCGCAAAAATATAGAACTGGTACCAAATTGGCACCAACTCTCCTCAATTGCTCCGCTCCTAACCAAGTAAGTAATAGGTACCGCCGCCGATGCTCATCACCAGCAGCACCAACCAACATCGAGCTTCTAGATTCATCACTACCAAAAATCTTGAATATCTAGAGCCTCACTCTCAGGAATCCGCGCACTTTTGGCGCATTTAGCGCGATTTTTGCGCAAAATAATCTACATCGAGCTTCTTGACATGTTACCACGAAAAATTTCAATATCTTGAGCTTCACTTTTTTGGAATTTGCGCACTTCTGGCGCATTTAGCGCCGACTTGCGTAGAAATTAAGAAATTGCTACCAAATAGGTGGCAGATACCTACTCTGGCCTGCTTGTCATCCCCCTCCCTTATCTTACAGGAATGCAGAAACTGTCGGATAGGGAGGGGAGTTGGGGAAGGTTACTCTGTCTGCCCTTGCCGTTGGCTTGGTATGAACTGTACGTTGCACGTGCTTGGGATAGTAGAGCTTGGGATAGTAGAGTGGCAGGGAAACAAGGGAGTGTTCTATGTGGTCGGTCTACTATCCTGTATGTCTCTGATCCCTCTGACTGGAATGCCACATCGTATTGTGCTCCCTGGAATCTGGACGACAGTATCTGGAATGCACCCACTCGACCGACGGGGATAACTTGTGCTCCCTCTGCACCGCCGAGTTCACCTCAACACAGAGTAACAATGCTGAACAATGCTGTGCATACGTGCACAGCAACTTGAGCAGGAAACAAACCCTTCTGACCGCTGACCACTGAGCATTCTCCTCTATGCGACCACACTGCACTGTAACCGCCCAGGTCCCTGCCTCTTTCTGCCTCTTTGTGCATCTTTACCCTCCACCGTCTTCCTCCTTACGTCGATTGGCCGGGCACTAACGATGTCGGGTGTGCAGGGCAGTTCCCGCCGACCAATCACACCACTGCCCTGCCCTGTCGTGGAAGCGCCAGAGCAAGGGCGCGCTGCACGGTCTTCACAGGCGTCACAGCCATCACCAGCCATCACCAGCCATCACCACACAAACATACCGCCGCACCCCTGCCCTGCGAAACACCCACCCAATCACGGCGCCCCATCACGCTTCTTCCCGCCGCCGATGCGACATGGTCGGTGATCGGCGAGTAGATGGGCGCGAAGAGGCACAGATCCATTGGGGGGATTTGCGATGTACTCAACTACCGCTTCCCAATCAGCACAATCAGCACACCCCAACCCCAACCCCAACCCCAATATACCAGGGACCACCGGTGCGATGTGAGTTGACTCGCACAGTTTTGCCCTGGGGGAGAGGTGCATGCATGCATGGTGGCATGGTGGCATGTGGGAGGGCGCCAATGGCTGTGAGTGAGTGCAGGGACGGTACCAGTATACCCGTCCGGACGCCATCTGACACCTTTTTTACTCTTTGTTCGCTGCGTTGCGTTACGCTGATTACAGGCTTTTGGCTTCACGTTCCCCTCTCTCTGTCTCTCTGCTCTATTGTCTGTTGCTGATACGGCTATACAACATTGAACTCTCTCATTGTCCCCATTCTTTGTGTGTGAATAACCCCGCGCCGCTGTGGTGTGTACCGTACGGAGCGAACGACACCACTCCAAAGGACGAGTCTGTGGCCGGCGGTTGGCCTCAAACTGCGCCCACACAGCCAGCCCGCGAACGAGACCGCTCACATCCCGGCGTCTACTCTAGCTCGTGGCCAATATCTTCACGGCGGTCCGTTGGCCCTATCACAGCTCTCGCCATCCCAGCCAGCCAGCACTCGCTGATCTGGGTTCATTGTTTCTATTTCCATTCTTCCAAAGCGTGAGTAAAAAGTCCCACCCTCACACCCTTCTCACTTCTCCCGCCCTGCGCTCCCGCACTCATGCGAATGCAGCATATCCACTCCCGTCAATCCCTCTGACCGCGCGCCTACTCAAAACCCTCTCCGTCCCACCTCCCCAGACTCCTCTTCTTCTCTCCTCCGATAGCTGGCCTCTCCATTTCTAAATCTACCTTCTTCCTCCCATCATCGCTCGAACTTCCAAAGTCTCCCTCGTTGCGATCTTACTTCAACCTGCACTGCCCCCTCCACTGGTGGTGTCTCTTTGTCAAAAGCATTGTTTAAGGCACTTCTTCTTTCATTTTTTATATCAAACCTACTGCGATGGGCTCTTGTAAGATTCATAATCACTGTCATCTTACTCAGCGGCGCACAATACTAATACATACATCACAGCCAGCAAACCCGCCCCACTGCAACTGACAAGAGGACGCACGGCATCCGAGTCGTCAGCGAGCTCTTCACAATCCGCCCTCCAAGTCCCAAGGACACCGCGATTCGCAGAAGCGACGGCAGTTCACTCCCCAATCGACGGCAAAGGGCGATCGCCATTCGACGACCCCCCAGACACAAACATGTCTGAAGCGAAGCCGTCAGATATCGGCTTCGGCTATATCGCAGACAACACGGCGACACGCCATGTTGAGATACAAGTCGGCCCCGCCTCTCCTGGCCTCAAGAGCGCCATGAAGGTCCCCGGCACTCCAGCGCGCAAGCTCGAGAACCCATTGAGCCCGACGTTCAGAGAGGAACAGGTCTTGGAGAAGCAGGAGGAGATCACTGAGAAGCAACAGGCGAAGGACTTGGTACGTTTATGGCTGGCAGAGTCTTCAATGCGGACTGATACTAACGAAACTACAGAAAACAAAGGTCCGCGTGCGAGCAGTCAAGCTGCTCCTCCGTGGTGTAAACTTTGGCTGCAGTCTCATCGTCCTCGCTCTCGTCGGTACCACCATCCACGTCTTCCTGGCCACCAAGAACCTCAAGCCACGCAGCGATCTCCCGCCGTGGGCTAGTGGAACGCAAACCTGGCCCCAATACGTCGTCCTCGCTACCGCCTGTGTCTCTCTCTTCTTCTGTCTTCTGGTCTTTTGGGCATACTTCCGCGGCGGCCATCGGCGAGCAGAAAAGACAGCTGTCTATTACACTATTTTCGCCGTAGGCTTCTTCTTGTTTAGCATCATCATGTGGGCTGTAGCGGCTGGCATTCTCCAAGGTACACGGAATAGTGGCAACGGAAAAGATATTTGGGGCTGGTCATGCGTCGACAACAAGCGCCGGCAAGCCTTCAACGACGATATTGACTACCAGCTAGTCTGTCGCATTCAAGTAAGCCCTCCTTCACTCCCCACCCACTACCAGTCAACTAACACACTCCAGTCCTGGGCCGTCATCTGCTGCGTCATCGAAGTCGTCGTCGAGACCATCACAATCGCCATCTACGGTGTCATCTTCTACCGCTACTACTCCAAGCGCCAACTCCGCAAGACAATGGACAACCGCGACAAAGCCCGCTCCGACCTCTACCTCGCCCAACTCCGCACCCAATCCGCCCCCAACACCCCCGGCTTCGGCCCCATGTCCCCCTCCTACAGCACGCACATGAAATCCCCACGCTTCCCCTCCTCCGCCGCGTTCGCCGCCTCCGCCTCCGACGCCGAAGAGGGCAAAGCCGCACCAGGCACCCGCTTCGTCGACGCCTCGCGCCCCGGCTCCGCCGCCCCCGCAAAGCCATTCGCCCTCCAAGCACCTCCCATCAAGATCCACGCCGCCTCTCCCAAGACGCCGTCTGTGCGCGCCTTCACACCCCCCGCGCTGCCTGCGGAGACGAACGCGGGTCACGCGCCCATCGCGCCGGGAGAGCAGCAGTACGCTTCTGTCCCTATTCCGGGGGCGTACCAGCCGGCGAGCCCGGGACCAGGGCAGGCGACGTTCAATTTTGAGGGCGGCGCGCCGGGACAGGCGGTCACGAGTGAGCATAGGATTGAGAGCCCGCCGAGTAGTCCGAGGTTGCCGCGGCAGGTTCCGCGGTTTGCTTGAGCTACTCTGGTTTTGAGGCTTCTCGATTTTATGGCGTTGGGTTGGGGGTTGGGATGGGATAAATCTTTTTGTATCTAGGGAGTTGGGACTTAAGACTCGATCAGTCATGTTTCTTTTTTTATACCTTTTTTTCTTTGTCGTTGTTCCAGTGGGTAGCCAAGGGATATCCATGATGGGTTTATATAATAGGATGATATGAATACAACAGTGCTGTTAAACAAGTAAATACGTCGTGGTGGTCCTTGAATGTGTTTAGTGCGGATGGGAAAATTAGAATTAGAGACGGTGAATTTCGATGAACCAACTGGAAATGCACTGATATATTTTTGTAAGATGTAATTATATATATTAAATACATCAACGAGAAACAAACAACTGAAATATCATTGTTGGTGAATAATTCATAATATGGGTGTTGATTTCCCACCACTTCCCTCCCTCCAAATCTTGGTGATGGTCGAACTTTAACGCAACTCCCAAAACAGTTTAGCGTCGCGGCATCGGAAATCTTGGCGCCCACATCTCACGATTTTATCATGGCGACTAACCACCACGACGGCGAGAACATCGAAACCTCTGACCCCACCTCCTCCGCTCCCACCTCACCACCACCAGACCCTCGAGTTCCTCACACGGTCAACTACTACGAACTCGACAATATGGCGGCTACCCAACAGGTCTTTATCGACGGTACCTTCGAGGATCTTGCCGACGAGCTTGCGGGCTACATCGACAATGTCAAGAAGGTCAACGAGGCAGAGGGCGTCCGCGCCGAGATCAAGCCGCTCCTGGCTGCAAACAAGAAGGACGATGTGCTGAAGAAGCTGGTTACTGCGGCTCCAGCCCTCAACGGCGCGCCCGAGAAGGAGTTCACCGCCGCATACAACCTCCTAGTCTACCTGATCGTCCAGTCGCCCAACGTCAACATGTTCCTGCCAAAAGTGTGCGAGAACCTGTCGAGGCCGATCGTTTCGTCCCCGCTCAACAGCTCGGGACTTGCGCTGTCTGTCCTCACCACGGTCTTCAACCTGCTCGACCCGGAGAACGAGGTCCGATTCAACGTCTTCCAGGCCATCCTTCAACTCGTCAAGAAGAGCGGCCTCTACGAGATGCTCCGCCCACAACTGAAGAAGTTGGATACCTGGATCGAGGAGTGGGATATCGACGAGGAGGACCAGCGCAAGCTCTTTGTGCAGGTCGCAGACGTCGCCGCGGAAGTTGGCGAGAGCGAGTGAGCAGCCCACCTTCCCCTTCAGGATCTACCCCGCCATGAAAAATATACTGACCGTTCTCCCCTCCAGGCAATCCTTCCAATACCTCCTCCGCGCCCTGCGCACCTTCGACGCCAAGGACACGGCCTCGCTCAGCACCCCAGAGGCGACAGACCTCACCCTGCGCGCCCTCAAATCCGCCCTCCTCTCCAGCACACACTTCGACTTCCACGACCTGTCGGCGCTGCCGACCATCCAGGCGCTCGCCGACACGCACCCCGTGTGGTCTGAGCTGCTCGAGATTGTGTCCGAGAAGGAGCTAGAGGACTACACCGACTTCTGCGACGAGCACGACACGTTCGTCGAGGACAACGCGCTCGACGCCGACATCCTGCACCGCAAGATGCGTCTCCTGACCCTGGCCTCCCTGGCCGCCTCGACCAGCAGCCGCGAGCTCGAGTACAAGCGCATCGCCAAGACGCTCCAGATCCCCGCCGAGGACGTCGAGATGTGGGTCATCGACGTGATCCGCGCCGGGCTCGTCGAGGGCAAGCTGTCGCAGGAGAAGCAGGTGTTCCTCGTGCACCGCACCACGTACCGCGTCTTCGGCGAGAAGCAGTGGCGCGAGGTGGCCACGCGCCTCGACACCTGGAAGGACTCGCTGCGCAACGTGCTCGAGGTCGTCAGGCGCGAGCGCCAGGCCGCCGAGGCGCAGAAGGAGCGCGAGATCCACGAGGTCGAGCGGAAGGCCCAGGGCGCGAGCGGGATGGGCGCCGGCAGGCGCGTGGGCGGTCGCGATATGATCGAGATGGGCACGGATTAGATGCCAACGGGGGGTAGGGGGGGAAGGGGGTTTATCGAGGGCCGCGGGCGGGGTAGTGGACTGCGGGCTGGCGTTGGATGTTTAGATGCGATGCATGGCTGGAAACAGGGATGAATTTGGACGCAAAACAGTAATGATGTCTACTTTTGCATGGGATGCCGGGCGCGGGGATGGGGGTGTCTTGCGGAGACAATCACAATAGTTTCGCGTCCGGTGGAGCATGACCTGGAAAAAAGAATTCTTTCTGAAAACTTGTAGCGGACCTCGCTGGATCTCCTCCTGCCCGCCGCCTCGGCTCCGAAATGTATGTTTGTTTTATGAGTTACAGATATGAAATGCTTGTGACTGACGAGCCTATCCGTCTTTGTGTATGTATTACAGCCGCCTGCCCCCCGTCCCTTCTAACCCAGTCTTAATCGCACAATCCCCGTCCATCCATCCCACCTGCACTCCCCCCTCGCAGCACCTAGTTCTTCCCCTTAATCCACGGCGCAATCCCGCTCTTCACATCCTCATACACCTTCTCCGGCTTCTGCGTAGCCTTAACCCTCACCACGCGTCCCTCCTTCTCAAACCGATCCACAACCGGCATACTCGTCTCCACGAAAACCCTAAACCTCTTCCGAATACTCTCGACATTATCATCGGACCTCCCGCTCGTCTCCCCCCTCTTCACCAACCGCTCCATCATCACATCCTCCGGCGCATCAAAGAACAACACAAACGCCGCCTTCACCACCGACTCCTCAAACTTCTCCGCCTGGTCCATCTTCCTCGGAAACCCATCAATCAAGAACTTCCCCTTCCCCCCCGACTTGTCCACCACCTCCGCCATCGCATTCTCAAGAAGCTGCACCGTAACCTCCATCGGCACGATCTTGCCATCGCGGATATACTCCTTGATCAGCTCGCCGAACTCGGAGCCGGGGCGCTCCTGCTCGGCGCGAAGGAGGTCGCCCGCAGAGAGATGCGTGAAGTGGTATTCGTCGACGAGCTTGGCGCATTGCGTGCCCTTGCCTGCGCCGGGGCCGCCGAGGACGAAGACGACGGTTACGTCGGTGGGGGAGAAGCGGGGGGTGTCTTGCTTAGGGGCCGGGAGGCGGGGGGTTTGGGGGTTGGTGATGTCGGGGGTCATGTCTGGAGAGGGAGAAGGAGTTAGTTTCGATGCTTCTGGTGTAGTATATAGTTCCGTATCGCTCCATACACTGGATCTGCGAGAGGAGAAGAGGAGAGAGGCAGATAAGAAGCAACGAGCTTGCAAGCTGGCAGCTACACACGTCATGCAGCCACCACAACCTGTATCACCCTTCGCTTACTCCCAGCCTAATCAAGCCTGCCTCCCTTCCACACCAGCGACGCCTCTAACGGGGACGGGGGGGGGGCACATACAAGAACCATCCCTACTTCTGGCCATCAAAATATACGACCCCGTGCCCAGCAGCGTGATCGCCACAAACGGCCACACCTTAAACGGGTTCTGTCCCGGGTTGGGGTTCGGGCCCGACTCGCCGGACGCGAAGCGGCGTGCAGCTGGGGCGCGGAGGGTGCGAGATGTTGGGGCGAGGTGGGCGCGCAGAGGCGCGCCGAGGCGCTGTGTGAAGAGGCGGCACATGGGGCGGGACATGATGGCGAGGGATGAGGTAGGGACTGTGGGATTGAGTGGTTTGGGAGAGGGAGGTGAGGTGAGATGAGGTGGTTGTTATTTGGGGATTGAGAAATTTGGTGCATGGGTACCAAGCTTGGGGCGGGATTTTCCGCAACCGGCGTGTGCATGGACTACAACGTGGTTCCTGGTGGAAGGACCCCTGGATGGCGACTCCTTGAAATAGTAACAAATTTTACACTGGAAGGGGTTCCAATGTGCCCATTCAGGGCTTCTTGTATCTATTTCGACACTCGCATCAGACCAATCCATAATATGGGGAATATTCAATATTTAAATGTCCATTTATTCATCAACCCCTATAACTAATTTACACACACCCCATCCTCATTCATCATCACAATCCCTTCATCGTAGAAAAAATCAAACAAATCGCAAAACCCCAATTCACTCCCCACCTCCTTCAAACATCTGTCATCCACAAAACTAACTGTGCATTCCCAAAACTGAAGAAAAAAATATGCAAAACAAATAAATGGCAGAAAAAATAAATAGCAACTGGCACAACAGGGTATAAGCTCATAAAAAGGTAAAAAAATCCGCCCAACCATGCGGCGCGGGCGGGTGCGCGCGGTTTTGGCGACGGGGACGGGGGGCCAGATTAATGTACATGCGTGTGTCCGGCTTTCGTGTATAGACGTTCCGCTATTATTAAGGGATTATAATGCGTGTTTTCCGATCTCGTGCTGGTCATTAGAGAAGGCGGGTGGCAGCTCGGCCGCGGATCCAGTCCGTGGGCCATAGCCAGCTAACCGATGACGATTTCTGTGTCGTGGGTGATTAATCGAAGAAGGATTCTTCGTCTACCAAACCTTCAGTATGGCCGTCAGTGGGTGCATGCGTGGAGAGAGTGGTTCTGTCGGTGGGCTACTCACGGTTGTTTCGAAGTCTGTCCTGGTTTGGCTTCTTCTGGCCCATGTTCATGCCGAGCAGTGAGCTCTCTCGACGCTTCTGCTTGGATGATTGGCCGTTGGGGTTGAGGTTGGTCTCGTTGCCGTATTGCCTGTTATAGGCCGCATTCCCATTGCTGTATTGGTCGTATGCCGGCCCTCCAACTGTCTGCCCTGTAGCCCCATATTCAGGCCCTCCGAGGGTAGGTTGAGCATACTGGCTTTCGTATGACGGCTGCAGAGGAGTGAAGCCCGTATCGTAGGCGATTTTGTTCGGCTGAGCAGGTAGAGGGAAGGATGGAGGCGGACCGCGAGGGAACGATGCCTGATTATAAGATGGAGTTGGAAGGTCCTGGAAGTGCTGCTTTCTTGGAGAGCGTATGTCTTCTGGGGTCAATGGCGGCGCCGTTAGGGTGACCTCGACTGGTTTATGGTCGAATTGCTGTGGTTCAGATTCGAAGATGCCGTCGTATTTCTGGAGGAAGAGAGCTAAGACAGGAGCTGGGATATTCAGCGTAGGAGAGAATACAATCCCCACGTTGCGGACTGTCATCTTGTTGACATCGGAGTGGTTGATGATGTTGATGAGGAAGGCGGACAGATAGCGCAGGAGCATATTATTGACCTTGGGGAGTTTGTGGACAAGTCCATTCAAAGCCGCCACCTTGTCATCAACATCGTGGATCTCCGTCACAGAAAGGAAATCCAGATGGAGTTCTCTTGTGAGTATCGTTGTTGGCAGCTCGCGGAGGTACAGCTTCAACAAAGACGCAACAGCATGGATGTCGTAATACTGCTCATCCGTGATCAAGTTGACATCGCCTTCGGTATTGAAGCGTTCACGAAGCGCCTTAATCACAACATTGGACCCACTCAGCCTGAAGATACCCTCCTCCGAAGATGCGTTCTTGTTGTCGAGGTACTCGACGCAGCGGTAGACAACAGCGGGAAGCTCAACGTTCACGTCAGCAGGGTGACTGTATTTAACAGCTTCTGCCAATGGTGCCCCGAAAACCGCGCGGATAGGGCCGTGCTGTTCGTAAGATAACTGCGACAGGTTGGACGTCTCGATGTGATCTTGGGATTCTGACGAAGGCCTTGGCTTGCTACCAAATCCGAAGAAACTGCGCTTCTTTTGAGTTTTCTTGTCATCGATCGGCGCGAGGGTTGTCTGCTTGTTACCCCAGTGGCTCGCGTCTTGGATGACGGTAAGATTCTTGGGCGCCGAGATAGCAATGGCCGACTGAGCGTGAGCCATCTGGCTTGAGAAGTCTTTCTCGTGGCCTTGCGAAGGTGGCGATGGAGTATCGTTGCTCTTGTACCGGTCATCCTTTTCGTCATACATTGGCGGTGGGGTTTCGGTGGTTTTGCGTCTCGGATGCACACCACGAGGAACCTGGCCAGCCACGGTGGCTTCGTAAGGCATAGCGCGCAGGAGTTCATCGTCAGCTTCAGCTATAGTTTGCCCCTTTCCTTGAACATGCATCTTCTTCTTAGAAGTCGAGCCGGTAGTGTGGCTAGACGTTGCAGAGTCATTGCGAGCGTGGTGAACAGTTTCAGGACCTTCGTCATCGGAATCCTGGTACTCGACATACTGTACAAGAGCCTCTACCCACTCATCGCGCTCCTGGTCACTTTCCGCGCAAAGGACATGTCTAACTAGACTCGACGAATCTTTGCGTTTCGGTTCGAGGATCAGGAAAGCATGTCGATACTGGTTATCGGCATCGTCTGCCTGACTGTCTTGCTGGTGTTGCTGCTGCTTGCCAATCTTGGAGCTCTGCAACTTGATCGCGCCGAGATGAGCGCCACCAGGAGCCTCGTAATACTTAAGAATAGGTCCGTCCAGGACGAAGAACCGTGCTTTCCAACCACCAAAATTCTTGCCTCTCTTCGTGAGGTATCCATTCTTAACGGGCCTACCACCTGGCCCCATTTTCGTTGGGCTCTCGCTCTTGGCGTCAGTATGGGCCAATGCATCCGTTGAGTTTGGTTCCAGGGTGTTGGTTGACAGGTACTGGCAGATATGCAGCGCCCGCGCCGTGTCCATGGGTGTATTCAGAATGTCATCGACATACTTGTCGAGGGCAGTTCTCCGAGCATCGATCTTGGCAGGTGCGTGTCCATTAAACAAAGATTTCTCAGGAAGCCTAACGCTGCTGAAGGCGTTCGATTTCTTGAGCTCCTGGTCAAGTTGGTGTAGGGATGTCGAGTCTTTCTCCACTCTCCACAGCTCTTGACCGTTAGATCTGCCAAACACAGCAAGCGTGAAAACCGGGTCTTCGTCCCCCTTACTTGGAAACATCATGCTCACCCGAGATGGCTTCAACCGAGAAGAAGCGACTCGAACGTCGATGGAAGGAAGTGCATTGGGAGGTAAGAGGAGATCTGGGTATTCATCCGTGACAAATCCCCGGAAAATTTCAATAGAGTCTGAGGATTCCGAGATGCTGTTGTATCGAGTCTCTTTCAACGGTGGATCCTGCTCTTCCATGGCAAGTTTCGAGATTTGCAAGGGCCTTGGTGACACCAGTTCCATCTGGCCAAACTTTGACAACATGCCTGGCGATGCCATCGACATTGGCGTGTTTGGTGGAAGGGGGATCGGCTGTCGCGGTGCTCGAGGAGAAAGGGGCATTGCCGGGAACGCACCCATTCCTCTTGGTGACAACGGTGGTGACGCCATGGACGAAGACTGTGAGTCCCCATCACGTGGGTTTCGTGGCAGTGCCATATGCACGCCTCCCATCGGTCTCGGGCTTGAAGGAAGCCCTGGGCTCATCGGTGGTGGAGAGATGAAAGTTCGAGATATGGTCTCCTGTTGCACTTCGGAACTGCCCGACGAATTTAAGATGCCCGCTAGAGAGCCGGCATTGGAGTCTGGTGGAGACAAGTGCCTCTCGCGCATGTCCGGCGGGCTGATCTGTACGGCCTGTCGGATAGCTGGCAAAGGTTCCTGAGGCGGTTTATCCTTGTTTGTGGATGTGGAAGGTCTCGACTTGCTCTTCTTGGACAGACTTCTCGCTTCTGCGTCTCTCATAGCAGCTATTTCCCTCTCTCTATCGTCTTCCTCTCTCGTCTTGCGGCGCCCTCTGTCGTTGAAAATGGGGATTTCATCAACCTCAAGCAAATCGTCATAGTCAGAATCGAGTTCATCTCCCGAATCTGCCTGGTGCAAATGCGAGCTGGTATTTGGCTGCTTGCCAAGATTCAGCGGTGCTGGCGGAGGTTTCCGTGGAGGTGGCATGTTTGCTCGCCCTTGGTCTTTCGCCGGAGAAGCGGTAACTACATTGACTGTTGGAGCCTGCATTGAACTAGGTCCGGTCTTGGTATCTGCCTTGGGAGGTGGTCTGGCTGGGAGGCTTCTTGAAGGTGGCACTGAAGCGTTATATGGCATCTCGCGACCCATCTCAGGGCTCTTGCGTTGCTGCTGACCCGATCCGAAGCCTTGGGGTTGCGCATCGGCATTGTAGTTGTTCAGGGCATGTGACGAAGGATCTGGCATCTTGTGCTCGGCATCTACCATGTTAGGTAGAGTCGGGTTCTGTGCTGTGGCCAGATTTGCTGGTGGTGTAACGGGATACGGCGCCAAAGCAACGTCAATTGGCGAATGCTCTGGCTCGTCGTGACCCTCGTGGGACTCCCTCAGCCCCGCAGATACCAACGCTCCTACATTGCCGTCCTTTGGTCCTTCCGGGCTTCGCGGGCTTGGAGAAGATTTGCCCGCCGAACTTTCGGCAACGGAACCCTTGCTGGGCTCGCCCGCTGTGATTGCCTGCAGGCTTTCCTTCATCTTCTTGCGATAGCGCTCCTTGTCCTTCAGTGCACGCTCCAGATCCTTGTTCAGGCCCAGTATCATCGCCCTTTGCTTATCAACTAGCCGCCATAGCTGTGTATTTTGCGCCGTCTGAGACTGCTTCTCTTTGAGGAGGTACTGAATGACCGCCTCGGGGGATCCGGCCGTTTGTATCAAGTTCGCGATATCTGGAGACTCTCCGCGAGCTTGCGCATCTTGCGACGTCTTGTGCGAATGCATGGAGGAGATCGCAGAATCGATTGACGATGTTCGAGGGACTCCACGCGCCATTGTCGCTCGATGCTCGGGAACGGCAGCCATGTGAGGCGGTGTCGCGGCAGTTGGCCGTCCACCTAGCTTCGCCGTGGAGGTTGGGTCGGAGACGCTTCTCGAGGAAGCATTCGATAGAGTCGGAGCCTGCACAGGTCTAGCAAACAGTTAGTGGCTGTCAACGCGAGAGCAATAGGCAAAACGACATACCTAGGTCTTCCTCCCGTTGATGTAGGACTCGCGGGCGCGTCTTCTGAGTCGTAGAAACTCTTCTCAGAGGCCAGAAGATCGTCCAGACGTTCCTTGGGGGATCGAGGCTCGTCTCCCCTCCGAGACGTATACCGCACCGTTTCTACCGTGCGCGACTGCTCTTCGATTGACGGTCTCGAGAAGCCAGACTTCGTAGGTGTCGTGGTCGCGTGGTTCGGGTTCGCGGACGTGCTCGTCTGTAACGGACTCGGGGTCGTCTTGTGATGCGTCCTGTCCAAATGCGTCGTAAGTAAGAGGGGGGAAATCTTTGACGCCGGCCACAACGTACCTATAACCAGTATCCGATAACGACGACGGACTCCCTTGAGAATTGCCTGCTGAAGACTGAGGTATTGTTCGTCCTACTGTGGGGCTGTCCTGGACTGGAAAGTTGTAGGTATCAGAGGGTCCATCTCTGAATTGCAAATGCTGCGACATCGCCCAGCGAATAGGACCTGGATTGCGGTATGCGGACCGATGAACAAGGCAAAACCACCAATGGGCCAGTGGCTCCAGCCAAAGCTCGGCGGTTTAGACCAGCGAAGAGGGATCGTGGCGGCTGATGTCGATGCGATGGGGGTTAGAGGTTTCGAGATGTTCTGGGGTAACCCTGAGAATTGTCGCACATCCAGCAGAGGCCACTGCTATTTCAGGCGGCGACAACGAGCATATAGAGGTCGACTCGACAGATCAGGGCAAAAGAAAACGGTCGCAGAGATGATCGTATCGGCAGTCGATGCTGAGTGGAATTAAGATGAACAAGCAATTGGGATATTAGAGCGGCCAATATGTAGGCATATACAAGCCGGTATTATGAGGTGCCGAAATGCAGGGGTAACCAGAGTATACCGAGTACGTCGAAAGAGGCTGGTCGGGCTGGTCAGGAGTGCAATAGAACAAATATTACTATTTATTATGGTATAGCGATCCCTCGTACTTGCACGAAGAGTAAAGGCAAAATTCAGGTATCAGGTATAGTCGTTGGGAGATCGTGTGGAAATAATCGTAGGAGTAATCGTAGGAATATCGTGAACGGGAAAGAAGGAATTTAGGTAGAGTTTAAGAGTTACTAGAGTAGTACGAAGTACCTTTTTTGAAAGGAATATTGGTATATGGGGGGAGGGGGGGGGGGAGGTTGAAGCCGCCGGTACTCCACAGATTGTGGATGGTACAGTATGTACATACAGTACAGATGGAGCGTGCAGAGTACATACAGCAAGGCGGCGGCACCGTACAACAAGCACCAACAAGCACCAACAAGAACATCAAGAATATCAAGAATATTAAGAACATGGCGTCTGGCTCACGGTTTGAGTAACATTGTGGTCTACAATACACTGCACTCTAACACTCCACTCTACTGTACTCTACTCCACCTTGGTGGCCCTCAGCGTCTAGAGTACAGAGACAACAGTTTGATTGTCACCAGACTAGACACTAGACACTAGACAGTATTACATGCACTCTACTGTGTGTATACTGCTGTTGCTGGGATGACGGCGAGCACGAATATACTCTACTATACGGAGTACAGTGTATGCAATCCAACACCTCTCCTTGAAACACTTCTAATATATTGCTACTCCTGTTCTCGTTTCTTATATTGTACGTACGTACAGTACTCATGTGCCACAAGAGTAGTACTTTGCTGTTTTATACCTTGCCGCTTCACCCTGTGGGTGTGAGGGGGTTCGATTGATATGAAGTAATAGTAGTGGGGGATGGCGGCCAACTGCTTGTGTGTGTGTGAGAGAGAGAGTGTGAGTATGTGTGTGCAGGGACGGTCTCTTCTCACGTGGCCCTGAGACCCATCAGTCAAAGACCGCCTAGAAATTGGCAGTTCATGTTGGCGGTTCGTGGCGCCCATGAAGCCCATCGAGCCCAAAGATGAAGTTTGTTCAGACAGGGTATCGACCGGTAGCCAATACTCTTATGCCCGAGTACAGTGCCGATGATAAGAAGCGGCTGACTTTCAAGAAAAGACAAAAGGAAAGACGCCCATTGGACCAGCTTGGGAAAACCTTTTCGTTTTCCTCACCCTCCTTTGCGTTTTGTTATGGTGATCATGTTCTCCGTCGTCATCTTTCGCCGCCGCCCTGGCCCACAAGAATGAGATTTGTATGACCTTACTCCCATGGCCAAGTGGTTCGTGGAGCTCTCAACAGGTCCATCAGTGTATGGGTCTCCAGCAGGTCGCTCCACCGATTGGCGCCAACACTGTGAGGGCTGCCATGATCCCCGTCACTACCCACCCAATCAAGCGACATATGGGCCTCCCCAGACCTTAGCCCAGATCGTCGAGGAATGTCGCTGGTTGACCTGAGAGCCAGTGAACCACAATTGGGCTGGGAGTCTAATATTCACACGTTAGTAAACTGACAGTACTATGGTAATGGTAAGACCATCCCGTGCGTAAGACACTGCCCATCACCCGATACCGTAGTCTGTAATCGCGGCCATCGTCGCTCCCACGCTTTTTAATGTCTCACCTGTGGTCGAGAATCAAGACAGGAACCCATGTGCTGCTAAAAATCGAACCGTGCTTCCAGCCGAGCCGGTGATGAGAACGCACGCCCTGTGGCCCCCTGGCTTCCTGCTGTGGCTTGCCCCTATCCCTATATTGCCGCTACTAATCGCCATATGCACATCATCGCCTCGTACCCCTTTTGTCCTCTACCACCCCGCAAATGGTAACTGGGTCGGTATTCATAGCGCGTACCGACATGGACAGCACATGCAAAAAGAGATATGCACTGTTGGACAAATCCGGCAGTGTGGCCCCAGCCCTTGGACCCCGCCCTGGTTATCGGTGGCTTGCGCGCCACTCAGCTGAGAACACCACGTTTCCATCGTCCATACCAAACATAGTTAATGCTGCACTATACTGAAGGCTGAGATAATTCACTGATGTGTTGTCGTCAGAGGAGTGACATGGCTGCCACACTCTCCACATTTGTCTTGGGCCGCACTGAGCTGAGACTGATGGATGGTACTGTAAGTGCTTCCCAGCCGCGTTTCTTCAACGCGAGTACGGTACACGCGCAGGCTGCAGTGCGGTAAGATAAGCTGATGGAGCAAACGATTTCGACGAGGGGGGTTTCACGTAGTAGGGAATAGTCAGCCGAAGTCCCGGATACGAAACAACCTGATGATACGGTATCAGATCAAGGCCTCATCTTCCCGGAAGAGCGGTGTGGTTGTGGAAATGAAATGAACGCCCATCCTTTCGTCTAGAATTCCGATAGCTAATCTCCCATTGACGCTGGGGATTGACGGCTAAATGACTACGACGGTCGTTGAAACAAAGACCAGTGCTTAATTAGCAATTAACAATTAGCCATCCCCATCTACCACCGTCTCGTCGCCTCCTCACACGTCCCAGGTTCGAGTCTGACCAAGGTGCTGCACTTCACAACCTCCAGACCATTCAGCATCGTCTCCGCGCGCACAGTCAGTAACACACACACCGCGCCATTCATCCGAAGTCCAGCACCAGCAACTTCACCTCCAAGCTCCAAGCTCCAGGCCCAGACCCGTCCAGGAGCACAAAAAGTAAAAATATCCCAAATTACACGGATAGCCACCACCACCACCCCCAACCCCCTCGACAGGCTCTCCCCACCCCCAAAACCCGCACAGGGCACTCATGTAAGGCACCGCGCTCTCTAACCCGCTTTCACACCAGCCTGCACCGTGCACCTGTTACATCGCGTCCAGCGGCTAAGCACCTGGGCGGGACATGCGGTACGAACGTGACAGGCGGGTCGGGGAACGGCGGAGAGACTCTAGAGCACTCCCAGACATACATATCAAACATCCACACGCAGTTCACTTCTCATCTGCTCGATGTGAGCAAGAGCTTTGATTTTGCCAGACGTTGAGAGAGGCAGGCGGCAAGTCAAACACTCGCTGCCGTCGTTACAGGTATAAACAGTGAGGAAACCGCCATATCTGCTACCTCCCTGTGCGGATCCCCCTGATTCCGTGGTTATGATTTGCATTCCCCTCCATGCAATACAGATGGTCCGAAACAACCTCATAAATGTCACATGAATCCCCCCCAAGCTTCATGACTGTGCCAGCTCCTCCCAAATCATAGCATAGCATGCACCCCGTGTTCTCCAGCCGGATCTACATAGCACTACCCACCGACCAGCACCTATCCAAGAATCCCAAAGCCACACCCCACAGCCCACCTGCACTGCACAGCACCGCTCCCGTCCGCCACCAAATACACCAGCCAGACTGACACCAAGCAGACCACACCAGACCAGGCCAGTCCTTCACGCAATCCATCTCCATCCCACCTCCCATCCCACGCACAGCAACCTCCCTCTCCTCCAAACCACGGCCGTCGGCTCCTCCACATCCCGCGTCCGTGCCATGGCGCCACTCTGAAACACACGCACGCATGGTGCGGGGTGTCTCGCAGACCGCGGCCGGGAATGGGGCATTCCATTCCAGCGCGCTGTGGTCATCGCGGCGGGGGCATGGCACAGAGGTCTATTTGCAGTCTCGAGACACGTGGGGGCTTCTGGTGAGAAAGGGAGGGGCTAGTGGAGCTGGAAAACCGGGCATGGAATGTGGCAGGATTGTATAATGCGACATTGTTTAGTGATGGATTGTCTGTTTTGTTTTGGTCTGTTTGTGGGGGTATAATGATATGCCTAACCGTCCCAATCTTAGCCTTCTTTCCTCCATCCCATCTCCCTTCGGAAGCCGTATGTATAGCTAGCTTCCATCAATAGAACGCCCGCATCGGGGTCAAGCAATCGGCTCACTTCCCTCTCAGCTCACCCAGCGCAGCTATATCAGCCAGAAAGCGACGGGCATTTGCACCCACTACCTCCTTAACACAGAAATCCACGTCGCTATCCAAGATAGCTGATAGTCCGAGTTGCAGTCCGTCCAGAACATCCCAATACATCACTTTTGGGCCGTCTATAAGGGGGGGCGCTAAGGGCGGTGCAAGATCCGGGACAGCTTTGTGGAAGGCGAAGGATGGGGGGGTTGTTGAACTTAATGCCGATGTGTTGGTGGTTCGATGATTAGGGGTGATATCGCGTTTGACAGGATCGCCAGTTCTCAGCCCGGACTCAGGAAGTGCTGGGTGTTCGAATAAGTGAGCAACTTGTAGACCAGCAATGTAGATGCCTGTGCTATTGGCATAGATAGAGGGCTCTCTCAGCGATGGAAGAAGGAATGGCGGGCCCACTGCTTCAGATGGCCTTGCCAAACTCGGCTCTTCTCGTTGAGTACGGTGAAGTATAGTCGGGGAGACTCGGTCCATAACCGTCAGCTGTGTTGGGGGCTTCTTGTAGGGACATTGTTGAAGCGAGTTTGCATTATTTCCATTTCGAACTTCTGGATTTCGGAGCCATGTGAGGATCTCCCTTGTCAAGATATGCTGTCGATGGATTTCCGCACTATTCTCCGAAAAGGTGGGATCTTTGGTATCTGTATACTTGGCTGGGAGTTCAGCGGCCGTTGCGAATGATTCAAGCCTAGTAGGGGGTTCTGGAGGCACGTCGCCGGTATGTTCCTCAGTTGAGTCTACTCTCAGGGGCTCTTTGACAGCTTCTATCTGTCTTCTGGGTGGCCTCAAAATGATATGAATCGATCTTCTCTGGTCCTTAAATGCAGCCGCTACTTTCACAGCACGAAAAGACCCCCGGAGTGCCCAAAACTGATGCAACGTGCGGATAGAGCCTGGGGTGTTGACAGGGCCTTTTGACCCCAGCCCTTTTCTAGTCAATGGTCGACCTAGCTTTCGTTTCCTTCGCACGCGGCGACTAGATGTGCGAGTTGGAATTGACACCGTTTCAGCTCTTGCTCCATACGTATTCAGCGCCTTATCTTTACATGGAAGCTCTCTGGTGAAGCCTCTTTGAATATGCCTGCCGCATCGAGGCCGCTTGAGACTGTATGCTTCGTCGCTGGTGAATGCAGCGTTCTATTTACGGGCAACTGTGGACAATAGTCCTGGCATGACTCGGGTTGTGAATGCTGATATTGAATAGAGGTGCTGTTGATATTGGCTGTTGGCCGCATGTCCTGCTCCCCGAGTCTTCTATTCGCAATTCGATTTCTTAACAAAGACTTGTGTGCGCTATCCCTACAGAAAATACACAACCCAGAACGTTTGATTGTGCGGCCCAACGCGTGGTGACGCTCCCAGAATATTGCCAATCCTGGGAAAGGTGTGCGCCTTTGAGCTATGTATTGCCTGCGGGCACTCGTCTGCCTTATAGATCCAGTTAGAATCGGTATTTGTGAGTGCTGTGCAATTCCGTGTGGAGATGCATGGTCCGTTCCATGGCTAGATATCGATCGAAGGCGGATCAGGCCGAAACGAAGAAAGCCTTTCCAGTGAGCGTTTGGCGGCAACATTATGTAGCGATGTGTGCGATATCGATAATGTTGCCTTCAGGTCTTGATCCCGCTCCGAATCGGAAGATATGCCAGCCATCGTGCATCACGGCAGTCCCGGTCGCTCTTGCCTCCATTGTTCCCTTTGTCAATCTAATGCGCGTCGGGGACCCATCTTGGGTATCGAAGAGCCAGATAATACGTCTACGACTCTATCGAATGTCTTTGATACCGGGTGAAGAATATATCTCCAATTGTCGGTTCCCCTTCCTTAAGAGGTATTCGATCGCGCTGAAGTCTTTCTTGTTGAGGCCAATGTTCTTCTCGAACTCGTGTCTACATCGTTCGGTTAGCGCCAATTGCAGCTCGAGAGATACTGGGGAGCTTGGTCATACCTAGCATACTTCTCGAAATGCATCTTTGTCTCCTGTTCACTTTGTCAGCGAATTGAGCTCGCACGACCTTGCCGAGGTACACATACGGCGGGTTTCTTCCTGCTTTCCCGCAGGCATTTTCTATAGAGTGCCAAGGCCTCTTTCTGTAACCCGGAGAGCCTCATTTGGCACAATGTGTTCTCAAGAATATACGAGATGCGAATTGATTCGACGGATAGAATGTTCAGAGAACTTTTGGACAGCTGTCGACTCAATCTTAAAGTTTCGGGATATTTCTTCATTCGTGGAAAGCTAGAGGCCGTGTGATTCCGCAGATCCGCAGCCGATGGGCAGGGGTATCGATTTTGCGGGGATGTACCGTTGGAGATCTGCCGTTGGGGTAACTGCGGGACAACCGTGGAGGATATATCAAATGGGGGTCGGAAATACTTAAGAGACTGGCTCCGGTTTGGTTTACGATGTAGACTGAGCAAAAATGCTCGACTTCTCATGGTTTAAACTCCGGAAGCAAGAGAACCGAAAACCGGCTATGTCATCATCCTTTACCGTACGTCAGCGGTCACCATGCATTTTCCATTCTCATATTTAGCTTTTGGGTGCTAACACTCTCTCCAGCGGCTCGTCCGATTTCTGGCCACGGATGGCCGGACTTATTATGGAGATGCCATTCTACCCTCCGGCGTGACGGATCTTGCTAAGACCAAGCAAGCCAGAATTATTGAAGGCTCCATCTTTGGGAATTATAAAATAACCAACAAGATAGTCGACATCAAACGACTCCTGACACCCCTAGCACTCGAGGATGTCCGAACAGTCCGCTGCTTGGGGCTCAACTATGAAAAACACGCCAGGGAGTCAAATTTGCCACTCCCAGAATATCCCGTCTTGTTTTACAAGCCAGTAACCTCTCTTACTGGCCACTTGGACCCCATCCCGATCCATCCCCAGGCTCAAGTGGGAGAGGGCCTAGATTATGAAGGGGAAATGGTCATTGTCATAGGGAAACCTTGCGCCGATGTCTCCGAGTCAGAGGCCTTGGACTATATCCTTGGCTATGCAGTCGGGAACGATGTTTCTCACCGCGACTGGCAGCTCAAGTACGGAGGCGGGCAATGGGGAATCGGCAAAGGCTTTGATGGATGGGGGCCTTTCGGGCCAGGAATCGTGAGCAACAAGGTCATTGGAAACCCTCAAGCGCTGCGGATCAGCACAAAGGTGAATGGGAAGACCGTCCAGGATGATAGTACAGATGATATGATTTTTGGAATTGCGAAGTCGATCGCATTCCTAAGCATGGGGACCACTTTACTTCCCGGAGACGTGATTTTCACTGGAACGTGAGTACTGCCTTTCCTGCTTGATCCGTTGTTTAAAGCGACCTTTGCTTACGGCAGATAGGCCCTCTGGTGTTGGAATGGGAATGAATCCTCAGTGCTGGCTGAAGGATGGTGATGTTGTCGAAGTCCATCTAGAGAACGTTGGAACTTGCTCAAACACGGTGCGGTTCGACAAGCCAACGGCAAAACTCTGATGTGCTTTTGGATAGCTTGACGTTCATTTCATGGGAGGTTTATGGATAGAAACACGGTATTGGATTATACCCGTACAGTAGAAATATATAGCCGCCAACCCTTGGTTGACTCAATGCATTGCCGTTCCAATACTCATTGCGCCAGGTCTGAAGTAGAGTTCATAAATCATTAAATTTTGGTTCATTCTATCTGTATTCATCAGTCAAAGGGAATCCTTCTCAATCCCTCACCACCGCCTCTTCTCTTCATCTCTTGCGCCGCAGCCACACTACTCGGCACTTTGATTCCGCAGCAATCGCCCCAGCTGTTCATCTGATGCACATGCTTCATGCCATCCACCATGACTACAACCTCTCCACCTTCGGCATCCTCGCCTTCCTCAGGTAGGCCTAGATCCTCTTCACGGTTCATCTCCTCCACCGCTGGCACGAGCGATCCAAACATGAAGTGCTGCATCACAGGCAGCTTCTTCAAGACTTCGGCGACAAACATCCGCTTCATGCCATCCAACACCTTCTCCCAGGATTTAGCAGCTGATATGTCATCCAGCATCGGTGAGTGCCATCGCAGGCCCTCTACATTCTTGACGCTATTGACAAAAGCTACCTGGTTGAGGTATAGGTAATCCGTGCCATACTCCTCGAGAATAATGTTTTGGTGGATGGAAAGTGGGCGGATGAAAGGATGGTGGAGCAGCTGGCTTGCGCCGAAGAGGAAGGGCAGGAATTGGTAGTCGTCAAGACCCCAGACTCCATGAGAGCCAGCGGGCTCGAGGTAATATGTAGATTGGATATGGCGCATAAGCGTTAGGTATTTAGTGAACACCTTCAGCACCAAGTGTTGGAAGTCGTCAGGTGTGATTATGGATAGCTGGTACAGGCAGAGGAGCCAAACTATAAAGTTCAGCTCATGGCCTGACCCGTAGTCAATGCGTGTGCGGTTGCCGAATGACTGGAGGAAATATGTTGAGACTTCTGTTATCGCTTTCTCGTCGGACATGCCTAGCTTCTTGTGCCACGCAGTGTGTTCCTTCGCAGTTAGGTCGACGAAGTCCCGGAAACCCCTGTTACCAAAACGAGAGTCGCCTTGCTCATCGGCTGGGCTGCGTGATATTACATCTTCGACATTGTCGAGTATGTCAAGTATGCTCTGGACGACAGGACTAGGCGTCTTTTTGGAGACTGCGGATATTGGTGTGTCGACTACAGCATCTGCAAGGCCGAAGACGAAGGCAACCAGAAGGTCGTGTGTAGGCGAGGCCAGGAATAAGTCGTGGTCTTTCTTAGACAATATACGGCGGCTAGGCTTTGTGAATTCTAATGCTGATGTATCGGGGGGTGGAGGAAGCGGTGGCGTTTCCGGGACTGGGAGGGGGTTCGCGGGTGGCGCTTGTCGACGTTTAGACTGTAGCTTTGGGATACGATCTCTGAGATTTGGGATGCTCGCAGCCTGCGCCTCGTTTGGTGTGTCAGTAGTTGCAGGCATCTTGACCATATGAAATAGTTTATAGGTTTGTGGTTGTGTTGATGACGAGAGCTGTATTGCCCTCACACACAATATCCTGCAAGGCTGAGGAGCTGGAGCTAAGACGCGGGGTGTCCCGCATTTTAGTGTCATTTTCCACAGCCGTATCAAAAAGTCACCGAGACGAAACAATCGACTTCATCAAGCCCCAATATTTCTACGCCGCGCAACATAGACACCATGTCATCTTCTAAAGAACCCAGCGCAATCTTGTCGCATCTCCATAGCACAGATGGTTCTGCCACATTTTCACAAAACGGATATACGATCATAGGCGCTGTCAACGGTCCAATCGAAGTTCAGCGCCGCGATGAGCTTCCTGAAGAAGCTGCCATCGATGTCATCGTACGGCCAGCGGCTGGGGTAGGAACCACTCGTGAGCGGCATCTAGAGTCAATCATTGAGCGTACCTTGCGACAAATCGTATTGATTAGCAACTTCCCTCGGACGTTGATTCAAGTTACTCTCCAAGTAACGAGCACACCTCCAGACGAGACGGCGACTTCCAAATCCATCCAGACTTCTTCGGTATTTCTCACTCACCCAACCTTTGTAATTGCATTGTCTAACATTTTCCCTCTGCAGACTCTACCTATATTGCCTGCATTACTCCAAGCCGCAATCCTGGCCCTCCTCTCCGCCGCCATCCCACTTTCCACCTCTTTGACTGCAACCTTCCTCGCCATCTCTGAAAAAGGAAAGATTATTCAAAACCCCAGTCTTCTCGAAACCCAAACCGCGCAATCTATACACGTATTAGCGTTCACCTCGCATGCCGAACCCCTCGTCATCGAGAGCCAAGGCTCCTTTACGCCGGCTCAGTGGGACGAAGTCTGTATTCAGGCAGAAAAGATCTGCTGTGGCTCGGCCGACCCCGACGCCATGGTTGACGAAGGCGAGGAAGGTGGAATGATGCAATTTGTTCAGACTGTTGTTGAAGAGAAGGTCGACAAAGATATGGCATGGAGAACGTGATGAGGGATCCTGAGAACCTTCGTCTCACAATAAAGTTCACGGCGAGGAACCACAACTACAGCCCTGCTCCAAGTGAAGCAAAGGGCAGGCAATGGAGCCGAAATGTTCTTCAGGCCCAAGAATGAGAAGCTGCAACCTATTGTGGCTTACATAGCACTCTCAGCTCGGCCCTCGAGTCGTCGCGTTACGGTTGTCAATTAGGACGGTTTAAGACAAAGGTGGCCCGCAGGAAAGTAAGCTGACGTGGCGGACAATCAACAGGATACACATGATGTGTTGTCTTGAGAATGATGGAGCATTATGCTACGAGCGAATGCCAAGATATAAGAAACCTCGCCGAATTGTTTTGCTCCATCAGTGGCACTGTCTCCTCATGCCACTCCCAAACCTCCGCATTCATGCATTGCTACTTCGTTGCTGTGAATATTGCCATCGTACGACCCAGCCGCAAAGGTAAAACAATCCTACCGTAAGAGCCTCTTCGCGCTCCCTGCCCTCCCTGCCCTTATTCGTGGGAACCAGCTGTCAATCCCAGCGCGCCGCTCCCAAGCTGCAATGCAGCCGCCACCCTATCTACCGAAACAGAGGAAGCAGCTTGCATATCCGCCACGGACAAGCTGTCAGTTGCTAGTATGGGGCTCTATCAAACGTGACACTGGTGGGAGTGTTTCAGGGGTTCGTGTCGTTTCAGATCGTCTGCGTTCGGGCGACGCGCCGACAGCCTAGTGAGCAAGAAGGGACGACATTATGCCATTATTATCAGGGTATGTGGGTGAGTCTGGGAACAACATTTCTGTCCAACATATATCACGCTTTATGAAGCAGTAATGGGGTGAAATAGCTTGCCCCTATGAAGTCGCTACACAGAGAAGCCGCCGTGGATAAGCCGACGGTTGGTTTCGCCCCATCGATGGAGCTCCAGCCTGCGGAATCCCAGCGCCTAGAGGCCCAGGAGGCTTGTTACAGAGAAGTGGGGAATTTTGGGGCGAGACGAGACAGCTTCGGCCTCCAAGACGCGGAGGAAGAGGTCGAGGGGAGGCGTGTCCTAACAACACCCCCGTGGTGTTCGACTTGGCGCGCGGCTTCAGCTATCAGTGTGCAATAGTTGTTGCATTGATACGTGTGCCGACTACCGTCTGTGACGAGAGTGAAGCACGTTGGATCTACCACGACGCTGCCTCCTCGGCCTCTTTAGGTTGGCTGTTGGGGTCCAGTTGTGACGGCCTCTAGCGTTGGATGTTGGGGTCTAGTTGTGACAGGTGCCATATTGGACGGCAAATATAGAGCTGGCCGCGGACGTATCACCACGACTAAGATCCATTCCTTAACCGGCCATTCCTATAGGTGCCGTGGAGTTGTGATGGATTGAGGCGCCATCACAGTTGTGGGATCACCTTCAAGGTCCCAGGGCTGGGACGAGTTACATCGCGGCGAGCTGAACTAGTGCATGCTTTCCTCTGCGGCAGGTTAGAAGGATGGCACGTTCCCCATCGGCCTCTCTCATTCGTATGCTCCTCCGCAATACACCGTCGTAACGCGCACGTATACCGCAGCGCTCGAAACACTCGCGGCGCATTCGCTCGCCTGTCGAGTCCAGAGCAAGTCCCCCCGTATCCTGAGATGCTAGCCTCGTCTCAAGATCACGGGCCGCCTCCTCGCTCCCGTCGCCGCCTCGCCGGGGCCAACTTTTTTTTATTTTGAAGACGCGAGGCCACGGAGTATAAGAGGTGAAAGGCCTCGCTTTTGGTAACCTATTCTCGGTTCGTCGCTGTGCTGGCCCCTGCTTCCGTATTTATTACCTGGACCATCATCGAGTTGCGCTGGGAGCATCGAGTCAACAACTATACCTTACACTATACACTATACACCTTAATTCGAATTTCTCTACATATTTTTGTTGCTATTACCGCGTCTGCCGCTTTCAATAGATTCCATTGTCCCGTCCTGTTATAGAAGCCTGCATCACGATAGACAAGACCTGAAGCCACATTTTTCCAAAACCGAGCCGCCGACACATACATCATCGAGGACCTGTCGTCTCTAATTCGCCATCTTCACACACGACAATCACGCATCTCTACGAAATCGCGCATAAGCGTCAAGCAGGCGTTCTGCACGAATCCCAGCAGCAATCACCTGTGGCTTTCGTTCCTGTCCGCATACAGCCCATATCACGCTCTCAGCAATCCACAACCGTCCACATCGGCCCTCGTGGTACGGTTACATGCGATCCTGCGGCATCAAGACACGGACAAACTATCGATTTGGTGGAAGCGCATCTGTAAGTCATACTATTCGACACATCTCCAGCGTCATCGAACATCCAAGACCATCAACCATGGTGATCTCTCACCATTGGGTGCTTGAGGTTTTTAGCAGATGTGACTTGATGTGATGACGGTCAGTGGGCGCAAAGCTAACCGTGGTCTCCCCATCCAAAGATTAGATCTGGCAAATCAGTAACGCGCCGTTCCCGCCCCGCAATCCCGCTCCGTTGGAACTTATCCCCCGCCTTCTCGAGTCAATAATCCCGCGAATCTCGGTCTACGTACTACTGATACTCGTGCCCCTCAGGGTCCATCCCATCTTTTGTCATTTCGACTACGTCCAGTTATTGTTATATCGACCTACAGACGCTCCTAGTTCTCATTTACCGTTTTTTATATATATTGATATTTATTCCCCTCTCGACACACTCTTATTCGTCAATAATTATACACTTATATTCGACTCTCCCCAACCTCGCCATTTCGGATCCTCCGACTCCGGACGGACATACGCAGGCCTCCACAATCTCCCCCGCCAATCTTGTCATCTGAGTCCACAGGTGTGTAACCCCCCCCCGCCGTCATACTCCAAGTTTAGAGTTTTCTTTCCCTTCAGGCTCAATCCGTTGTTCCGGGGCCTCGGGATTTCATGTTAACGCCCGAATAGATCCCACGGTCGTCACACTGAGCGCTCCACCCCGAATCCGGCTCCTACTAGCGATACCAGTAACACCGACACAGTCGCAATGTCCGAGTCAAATCCACAACCTTCCTCCCTTCACCCAACTCTCACACAATCAGACAGCATCCCGCCTCACAATAATGAATATACCCCAGCTGCAAATTTAGCCACATCCTTGCTACAACCCCAAGCGGTGAAGGATTCTGCGCCACTTGGTGATTCCGCCTTCGTTGGTGAATCCGCGTTCCACGGGCCCTCGAAGCCGCTGCTGCCCTTGAACACAACAAATAATCCTCCACAAAACCACAATGAAGAACTTACGCCTCCTGCGACTGCCTTAGAAGAGAAAGCTCCACCAGTTGAGCCAACTACCACTGACGGGTATTTGGCACCGTTTCTCCAAGCCCCGAAGTCGTTCAAGAACCACCGCAACAGCGCACTGTCCGTGGACTCCATACCGAGACAGACAATGATGAAGGCACTCGCCTCGTCTGGTCGAAGCACAAACAACCCGGACGTCCCGATGGTTTCTTCCCTATCGGGCATGATCGCAGCACAGAACGCGGGGAACAGCAGGCCTGGCACATCCTCGTCACAGAAGCTCTCGGCAGCACTATCCGAGCTCGCTTCGAATGCAGCGAGGTGTGGTAGTACACCGGCAACCGCTCGGTTTCCCGCATTGCAATCGCCGTGCTTCTACCACCAGCGCTTTGACGATGCCGTGAACATCGACAGGGTTCTCGAGGAGATCAGCGGTGATGAGTACATGACACACTCGCGCCTGATGCAGACAGCCACAGGCGTGCGGGAGGTCTCGAAACAGCTGCAACGACGTCCAATCAAACGTGCTGTCCGGAACGTCATGATTGTGACGAAAGCAAGGGACAACCAGCTGGTCACCCTGACAAGAAACCTGACGGAGTGGCTCCTCAGCACACCGCGCTATGGATCAGATCTCGGCGTTAACGTATACGTCGACGCGAAGCTACGCGACTCTAAGCGCTTCAACGGCGCAGGCCTGATCGCAGCAGAGCCCCGTTACCAGCATATGCTCAAATACTGGTCACCGGATCTCTGCTGGAGCCAACCGGAGAAGTTCGACCTGGTGCTGACGCTTGGGGGTGATGGCACCGTGCTATTCACCTCATGGCTCTTTCAGCGCATCGTTCCCCCTATTCTATCCTTCAGCCTCGGTAGCCTCGGCTTCCTGACCAACTTCGAGTTCGATCGGTACAAGTCTCACCTCAACAAGGTGATGGGCGACGAGGGTATGCGCGTCAACCTGCGCATGCGCTTCACGTGCACAGTGTACCGCGATGGCGCGAACGGGCAGGATATGGAGGAGGGCGAGCAGTTCGAGGTCCTTAACGAACTGGTCATTGACCGCGGACCATCGCCGTATGTCTCGAACCTCGAGCTGTACGGCGACAACGAGCTCCTCACGGTCGTCCAAGCCGACGGCTGTATCTTCTCCACTCCCACTGGTTAGTCTTCCTCCTAGATCCCTACAATGGCCCTCAAAGCTAACATGCATCCAGGTTCAACGGCCTACTCTCTCTCCGCTGGCGGTTCTCTAGTCCACCCCGATATCCCCGCCATCCTCCTCACCCCTATCTGTCCGCACACGCTCTCCTTCCGCCCCATGGTCCTCTCCGACAGCCTCCTCCTCCGCGTCTCGATCCCCAAGCACTCGCGCGCAACAGCCTACTGCTCCTTCGACGGCAAGGGCCGCGTCGAGCTCAAGCAGGGCGACCACGTCACCATCGCTGCCTCGCAGTACCCATTCCCTACCGTGACGCGCACGGGCGCCGAGTGGTTCGACAGCGTGTCGCGCACGCTGCGGTGGAACACGCGCGGCGCGATGCAGAAGGGGTGGAGCGGCGAGGAGGGGAAGGAGGACGAGGAGGAGCAGAGCTGGGATATCGATACCGATTCGGGGTTCTATGGGAGCGAGGGGGATAGCAGTACGGCGAGCCCGCTGAGGAGGCAGATGAGCTTGTTGGGGATGTGAGCTGTTTGTGGGCGATGACGGATGTGGGATTGGGTGGGATGAGGTTAGAAATCTAGAGGGGTTCTCTGGCACGCTCGCTAGGACACTGTTGGGCGTTTTGGGGGGTCTGTGGGGACTTTTTGCTGTTTATATCGCCGCGGGGACAGAGCTCGCTGGTTAGATGATTCGATATGAATGTATATGATGGCTAGGACCGGAAACGGCGCCAGTCTCGAGCGAGGCTGGAGCGAGCTGGTCTCCACTGTCGGTTTTCCATATCCAATACTACTGTTCACGATGATGATTGTGCGTGCTGTGACCATATTCATTTCGAGTTTGAAAAGGGACAACCATCAGCACAGGTGGATGTAAAATTCAGGAGTAACCACCACATTATTTTTGACCATAAACACGAGATAAATGGGCTCCCCATTTGCTTTGCCATAAGTATAAGGGTGGATAGTGTGATTGGAACTGTTGAGTTACGCCGGACTCTTCTGGTCATGTAGAAAGGAAAGATGCTGATTTTGCTACATAACAACAAACAGAAGCATCTGTGTACTGGTTGGGTCTGTTTCGGAAACGTGTTGGTTTCATCTAACGTCAGTAAGATAATCATTTTACTGATAGGCTTGTAGTGCTATTTTAATTAATTATGTTTCTCCTTTTATATCCAGCCAATGTTTAGTTTCCAGGCGCATCCAGCTACGTACAGATAGTACTGTCTCAATCTGAGTCTGTTATCATTTGAGTTCCTGTTTCTACTCCTACTTATACCATTACAACTATTGTTCTCTATTCTTCGAGAAAAACCTGTTAAATCAATATATAATATGTATATCCCTATCTAAAACTATGTCCGTCAAAAAGCCTCAAGTTCACCCAACTGTAGGTTCACGAGCATTCCAAGGGTTATTTCCCAACACTAACGATTCCAGAAAGCCAACTGATCCCAGCTATCCGGCAGTTTCAACGACAGCGTCCCCAAGGAAAATACGGCTGCTAAGAGGTATAAATTGGCTTAACCCTTCACATCCAAAATAATGTTCTAACATCCTGCGAGCATATCAAGATAGCTATGAGGTGTTTTTTTTGCTCGTGGGTCAATATGACAGGCGATAGACGATGTGATATTTGCGGCGGATGTCTCCCTCCAAAATCCAAAGTAGAGGTTGTGGATGTCAAGACCTCGCCACCAAGGACCAGCAACGGAACAGTTATTCCTGCTACTACCGAGAAGGGTCAATATACTCTGGAGTTGTGGAAAAAGAAAGAGGAAAAGCTAGAGAGACATTGCAACGTTCTGCACTTTGAGGGTCATGGAGTGGAGTTTATAGGGGTTATTTCGGACAATGGTCAGGTAGTGGTATCAGCAAGGGGCACAGGCGGACAGGTGGTTACAAAAGAATTGCTGTCCTAGGCGTTTCCGGTACGAGGAGAATAATGTTTTAGGCGGGACTATAGAAGGATGAGGTTTATGAGGTTGCAGCGCGTTTCGTGGTAATGAGGCTATGATCAGAGAAATTAAGAAATTATCATCTTAAATTCCGGTGATGTGTTATCAACTATCCTAACTGAGAAAAATTCCAGGGGAATGTGAAATAGCAAACGGATATCTAATACAACAAGAATGTTTTGAGATGATGCGCTTTCAAACGGAGATCTAACCCAACATGTAGATTTCAACATAGTGAACTTGCAAACGGAGATCCAACTCACCCAACAACAAAATCTCAATCCACAGAACCTCATTTGAAGTTTGGCTTGCAGTCGCAAAAGTTCTCCCTTGGTTTGATAATGTAATCACGATTTGGGTTTCTCTCCCAATGTGCGTCTGTGAAATTTTCTAAGAACTTCCCCGCCTCGACCTGGTTGTCAAACTGGGTCTTGAGATGCTTTTTCATCTCTTCCAATACGTAGTACTGCCACTCACCCTCCTCGATATACGTCCAGGCGTTCGCGAACTCCCACCAATCGGGGAAGTACCCGGCATGCTCCCAGTCAATGATGGCACTGACATGGCCGTTGTGAACAAATATGTTGCCAGTATTTAGGTCGCTATGTGTGAGCACATACGGCGCTGCCTGGCGTGGGTATCCAGCCTTCAATTTCTCACGCCGTTCCTCACTGTGCTTGGAAAGTGCCTGCTCTACACGCGCCCACCAAGTTTCTTTGTCATCGATCTCTGTCGCCAAGTTGTTGCGGTTACCGATGAGCCTGTTGCACACTGGGCCACCGTCGACTGTTTGCAGTGTCGCTGATGTGTACTTACGGAGCTGCACGATGTGCTCAACAACCTCGCGCGCACATGTCTTTTTTGTCTCGGTGCTGAGCTCTTCCCACGCCTCCTCTAGGCTCTTGCCTGGCGCTCTCGGTGTCAAGAAAAAATGGCTGTTTTCGTCCTTCCAATGCTTCATCTCATCAAGAACTGGAATTGTTGTGTTTTCACGCACAAACTTGGTAGTTGCCTCATCTGCCCCAATGTGGCCATCCCCATCCAAATCGAGCAGGGGCATCTCTTTCAGAATGTATTTGCTACCAACTTTCCATATGCCTCGCATTCCATGTCCGAAAAAGCATTTGGTAGTGCTCTCGTATCCAGCGCTAATCTGAAGGTCCATATTCCAGCCACAGTTGTGGCAGAGGACTACATCGGTTCTTCTTTTTATTTGTCTTCGCTCGAATTCGGCGTAAGTCATTTCTTCTTTTTCATCGGGAGAAGAACGGGGCTCCATGGCTAATTGATAAATGTAGACGTAGAGACCTAATAAACGACGCTTTGGATGAACTGGTTCGCTCTGCGACAGTGGGAAACAATATTGATAGGCTGTACTGGAAATCTCGTTTGGGGGAATATTAAGACAATATATATGACAAGTGAATGGACGAGATGGAATATATACCCTATATTCCAGGAAGCTGTCAACTTCGTCAGACCTCATCCTTGAAGACACAAAGGCCAACGGCTATTGAGGCTTGACCTGAACTGCACATGAGCAGGCTTGTTAGCAGCTACACAAAGAGTTGAGTAAGTGACTAATCCAAATAGTCTGTGTTCAGCCCTGATATCACCTTTGACATTGCTCCTAATAAAGAAGCTACATTGGAGTTAATTCTAGGACTTTGAGGCCCAGGCGTGAAATACTGGTTGCCCTATCACAACTCTAATGGTACTCGCATTCCTTTGACTTGGAGCGGCTGCTTGCGGCAAATTTCCCCGCTGGGCTCTTCTTCATTATGCAAACATCACAAAGGCTTCAACAAACTGTTTCCGTCGTTTTTTATTCTGTAGAAGGGCCGGAAATCTCAGGAGGCTACAACATTTCATATACAAGTCCATTACTTTCAGTTTGCTGCGGGAAACCAAACCATTGCCTTGATGTTTATTTCTCTGGACATTGAAGTGTTCTCGGTACTCCTTTGTTTGGAAAGTTAGATCCGAGGATACACCGGAAGTTGCAATATACATTGCACGCAGCCTTCCCTTAAAACGACACCGCCTTCGCATCCCTTAGAGCAAAGCTGCAATAGCGACTACAGAACCTTATAATAAGAAGCCACAGGCAATTGAGGCTCATGACGATAAAGGGCTATACGTGCACACGGGTGTGGATTCACATTTTTAATGTTGCGGTGTGGCGGTGTAGTTCAGACTTGGCTTCTCCACACAATGCGGCGAGTCCGCGGACCCCACAGGAGACTAGCAGGCCTTCCACGTCAGAAATGTCAGAAATAGATCTCCGCCACTGTAATCATAGTGATCTTAACTTCGAAGGTCCTATATGATGGTTGTTTAATCCCCAAATAGGTGCCATTTTGCAGGATTCTCATTGTTGGCCGGGTGTAATTGCGAGTCGGCTGGAAATTCATGGTTGAATTGGCTGTGATATCGTTGGGGGCAGAAATTGTCCTCTTATATACACTATTTATAGGCTGTCTATGCTTGGCTGAAACCTCCAGCAGTTCTCTAGCTTTTGAAGGAAGCGGGTAATATAATAATATGCCTCAAATGGTCGACATAATGGTGATCGTAACATAACGCCAAGCATCCTCCATGGCTCCCCTATATAACAACAGACGTACTTGTAATGAACAGTAAGACCATCGGGAAAAAAAAATATCTCCTTCGCAACTCACAGTCTCCTCACTAAATCCGCAAAAATGTCCAACTCAACCGGAATTTCCAACACAACTACTACATGTGACCCGTACTCCGCCCCAAACTTCCCATACCAGCTTTCCTGCACCGCCCCTATAGGACCTAACGGCAACCGCACTGCCCAGGAGGCCATCGACGTGCTGCAATCCTGCTGTCCATCGTCTTCCAAGGTTGCGCCCTATGGCAAATATGGAGAGACAGAAGTTTGCAATTCCTACTGCAATACTACGAGTGTAGAGGAGGCCTGGGAGGCACAGTGGTGTCTGGGGAACTTCACGGCCAATCATCCCGACTTCTACGTAGGAGGGGGCGGGGGGTGTGATACGACTTCGGGTGCATCAGCGCTGGGAAGGACTAGCACTTGGGGTGGTCTGGTGATGCTGAGTCTTGTGGTCTCGGCGGCAGCGACAATGTTGTAGGGAGGCTAGCGAGGATGGTGAGAATTTGGATAGTATGGTTCTGGCGGTCATGTTGCAATACTTGGTGGCGGAGGGTTAATATGGGCAACTGCAGACATAGGCGGAGAGGGAAAGGAGATAGCCATCGACAAGATATATTTTCAGTCTGCAGGTTTTGTATGATGAGAACTGAAGTTATGATTGATGGAAGTAATATCTGACTAGATAAATATATATATAACCACCCAAATAGCATTCATCGTCCGTGGACGGGATATCCTCTGTAACGCCCCAAACTCCAAACCCAGCCCAGTTCCTCCCTCGCCCATAGCCCATCCATTACCAACCCAGCACTCTACCGCCACGTCCCAGGCAGCTCACCCCTCTCCCTACACCTCCTCTTCAACCCTACCTCTCCTCCCCCAACAAGACTCTTCCACCTCCTCCCCACACTCCCCCGATCCCTCCCCACCATCTTCGCGCAGTCCATCCACTCCCGCCGACTCAGCTTCAGCTTCTCCAACACAAGCTCAACAAGCACCCGATCCTCCTCATCCGTCCACTCCCCCTCGTCACCCTCTCCCCCTTCCTCAACCACCCCAGACGTATCCCCCACTGGACCCCCCACAATCCCTAGCGCATCCGCCTCCACCCCTTCACTCCTATACTGATGCGCATCATGCAACCTCTCAAAATCCCCCCTCACAAGCCCCAACGGCATCCTCTCCGGCACACCCCTACTTCTCTTCGGCGTCCTCGGCCCCTCGTCCTCGTCCTCCTCCACTACCCCCCTCCGCCTCTTCCCCGCGCCCCTCGGCGGCGCACGCTTCACTATCCTCTTCCTCGGTATCGGCTTCGACGGCAGCGGCGCCTCAGCAACCGCCGCAGCGCTGGCATCACTCGACGACGGCCGCGACGTCGATGACCGCAGACGCAGCTTCATCGGCGACGGCAGCGGGGCATGTCGCATCGGCGGGGTGGGTAGCTGCGTCTGCGGCTGCGGCGAGGCGAGCATGCTCTGTAGAGCACGGCATGTGGCGAGGAGGGCGGAGTGCGAGGTGGTGGATTGTGAGGGGGAGGCAGGCGGGGAGGCGAAGAGCGAGGGCGGGAGGGGGGCGCGGCGGGATGGCGGGCAGAGCGCGGGGAGGAGCATCGTCGGCGTTGTTGAGGTGATGGTGGTGGTGGTGGTGGGTGCGCCGGCTGCGGCCGGGCGGTGAGGGTCGCGGATTGCGTGGGCCGGGTCGAGGTGAAGGCCTGGGTGTGTCGCGGGTATGTATAGGGAGGTATGATTGAATGGTTGATAGATGCGCGGAGTATGTGCGACGGCGAGCTGTGCTGTGCTCCTCGTGGGGCTGAGGGGCGTTACGGATCGATATGCGCGGTGTGTTATGCAGTGCGATGCGATATGATGCGCAGGAACAACGGCGACAACGGATGTGGGTGGATGACAGGACGAGGGAAGGGGTCTGGCGGGACGGGCCAACACAGGCCTTAATATGGGCAGCCTGAGGGTAGCCTGGTGTCCCCGCTCTGTGTCCACGATGCCATGTGATTGGCTGTGAGGGGGTGCTTCGGGCGGCGCGTGACGGGGCGGGCAAGGGTGTTGAAAGGGTGCAAGCTAACCAGAAAAATCTTAGTGGAATCTGGTGGGACCCGCGTCTTGCGCCCTTGTAAAGGTCTGACGCTATTCTTGTTTAGTAGTAGTGTTGTTTGAGAGACGCGTCTTGACGCGTCAACGAGCTCGCGTCGCTTACGCGTTAAGTGCTCGCATTGGCCAATCAACGGTCAGGTTGAGTTCGTGAAGCAGGTGGCAGTGGGTGTGTGTTCACAGACATGGTCTACTACAGTATGAAGGTCAAGGCAGACGTGTCGAGGCAGTCATATCGAGGCAGTCATATCGAGGCAGTCATATCGAGGCAGTCATATCGAGGTAGGCTGATTAAGGCACGCATGTCAGAGATGCCAAAGAGGATGAAACAAACCAACTGTCTACGTACAGTAGAGTAGCTAACATTATGCTCCAAGTGCTACCCATCCTGTACCGCACATACATACTCCTCGACCATTTTCCGGCCATTACAAAACCAAAAACATCCATCATCATAAGTATATCATACGTCGTTGCCCTATTCGCATCTCTTTTCAACCCATCTCCGTATACCATCCGACTATCCTACCACCCTACCACCCCTCCACCTTCCTCATCTTCATCCACAGCCCATTCTCCGGCTTGCTCGTCGCCCCCCTCCTAATCGGAATCGTCCTCTCATCCGCCATCCTCGGATCCGCCAACTCAAACTCAAACCTCCCCACAAAAGCCGCCACCAAGCACGCAAACTCGGCCCTCGCAAACTTCTCCCCAATACAGCTGCGCGGCCCATGTAAGAACGTCAGGAGCGCATAGTTCGTTTCGGCACCCCCACTCGCATCGCGCAGCCAGCGCTCCGGATCAAACTCATCCGCATCCGCGCCCCAGAGCTTTGGGTCGCGGTTAGTCGCCCACGCCACCAGGTACAGCATAGTGCCCTTGGGGACACGCACCCCTTGGATCGTTGTGTCGACGTTGGCCTCACGCAGCGTCAGCGGCACGGGGGAGTGGTGTCGTAGGACCTCCGCGCAGACGGCGTTCAGGTAGGGCAGGCGCTCGATGTCAGCCGCTGTGATGGAGGCGCCGGAGTCGGGGCTTGGGAGGCTGGCGCGCACTTCGGCGCGCAGACGCGTCTGCATGGCCGGGTGAAGACTGAGTAGGTAGGTGGCCCATATCATTGCTGTGGCGGTTGTGTCGTGGCCGGCGGCGAGGAAGGTCATGAGCTGGTCAGTGAGCTGGTCGTTGGTGAAGGCGCCGGACTCGAGGGCCACGCTGAGGATGTCCGTGTCTGCTGCCAGGCCGTTCGCGAGGCGTTCCCTCTTCTTGATTATGAGGCCCTGGCAAATGTCGCGAATGACTCTGATGGATTTGTTCACTTCCTTGTTGTGCTTTAAGGGCAAGTTCCTGACGATGACGTTGGGGATAAACATGGACAACATTTGCATAATGGTGGCTTGGCGAGAGGGCCGGAACGCCCTGACGTATGCTTGATGCAGGTCTCCGGTGGAGTCAGCGATGGCATTAAAGTCCTGCCCCATTCCGGAGACCCCAATGATGTCTAGGGTTACGCGGTCAAACCACTGACCGACAGATACAATGGCCTGGTCGCTGTCTAGCTTGACGTCTCGACTGACTCCGGCGTCGACAGCGGCTTCTGGAGGAGGGGAGCCGGCGGTGTTTTTGATCTCGTCGTCTATGGCTAACAAAACCTCGACCGCTTTGGACCAGAAGGTCGGGAAGAGGCTCTTAACGTGGCGGAAGGCGAACGCGGGCGTCAGGTTCTTGCGTTGAAACTTGTGCTCGTCACCCTCGGCGAGAAGCACGCCGATGCCGAGTAGACGGCTGATGCCTAAGGAGAACTCGTACGGCTTTACGAAATCATAGGACTTGGTGGTGAGGACCTCAGATAGGGCCTTAGGAGAGGTGATTAAGAGGCGCTCCCTATTGAAGATGCCTAGGAAACGAATTATGCCGTCGTTTGGGATTGTTCTAACCCTGACGATGTTAGGATAGAGTGAACATGTAATGTGGCTCGATGTGACTTACCATCTTCGCTGTGGACCGCCTAGTTGTTCTGTAAAAAGGGCGTCAAATTGTCCCATGAGGAGACGGTTATTCTACCAGCACATATTTTAGATCCATCTTGACTGTAGAGGGTTCCCTATCAGAGCTTCACGAACCTTGGGGCCGGGTACATGTCTCATTGGGCTAAGCCTATGCTTCAACAGTACGCTGTAGAAAGCCCAGACTGCAAACTGTAACAGGAACCCCCCAATGAAGGTCCCTGTGTATCCCAGTGTAAGATACCATGGCGGGGTCAGGACACCTTTCCCAACCAAATATGAAGCTACAGCTGCTACTGCAGCGAATAGCTTGTATTTGAAGACCATGTTGAGTGCTTCCAATAGCCGTGCTATCTCTGTGTACTTGTGGGCGTATGTTGGCGGGTTTTGATAACAGTGAGAAACTTGAAACTTAACCCTCAAAAGGCTTAATAGTAACAATGGGGAGAGAAGGCCAGATACACAAGTTGGTAGAGAAAAGTTGAAACTAGGACAACTGTTCCGCGCCCCTAAATCATGTACTTGTTATGTAGTACGAAGAATTGAAGGGTCCCCAATACCACCCGACACCAACACACACCGTACAGTCTCGGAGAAGGACAGTGACTGACGCTGGAGACAGGTCGTGAGGCCGAAGCACTTCACGAAGCAAGGAGGTGGGAATGGCAGTCACCTTGGACTCGTCGGCAAGCGACGGAGATACCTTGCATCAACGGCGTCCGGTATAGAGGCGCTATTGATTGGCGCGGTCGATCGGACTCTGGGGGACCGCTGTCCCGACAGGATGAGGGCGGCGCGGGGGAAGTGGATCGCCGTGCCGGGGTTGGATTACGACGACCGTGGGATGTGATAACGACGATGATGCGGCCTTGTGAGGTTGCCCAATGGCCTTTTTATAATAGGCCAATATTGATTGCACTGTGTGGGGTGCTAGGGAGCTTGTGGGAGCTTCCGGGGTGAGGGAGGTGGGGCCTAGTGACACTAAAGTATGCACAGTACTCATGCCACCCAAAAGTCTAAAGATGTCCAAGGTGATTGCCATGCCCACCTCCTTGTTTTCTCAGGCCAAACTGATAAAAAGGCCCTCGTAAAATTCCATCATATCTATTGTACATGTTGATATATATATGTGTGTTACACTGTTTTTACAGGCTCAATCAACGCACTACAAGATTTTCAGCTCTCGGCCTCTGTCTGTGCTCTGATAACTCCACCAGGAATGTCAACTCTGGTGAAATGAGCTGGTTTATGAGCCTGCTCCGCGTCTTCCCTGCGTAGATACAGACCCTGCTCCGAGAGTATGCTGAGCTGATTATAAGCCACCGCGAGCTCCCGGCGCGCTTGGTCCCCAGACATCTCCAAGGGCGGCAATGGAATGTCATCGATGGTGGATGGGATGCAGCCGAGCAGAATTGACGGGATAGTGCAGTCCACCTCGCGGGGCTCCAATTGCTCGGCGTTGTTTAGAGATGGGGTTGCACCAGCGAGTTGATCAAGTTGCTGATGCGCAATTAAGAACTGGATATAAGACCCCGGCTTCGCGATTTGGCCAAGAGCCCGTGTCTGCTCGGCGTCGCTGTCCAGAGCGGATCCCGGCTGGGAGAAGTCATATCGAGCTTCACCCGAGCCGAACTTTGTTTCAGGGTCGAGTGAAAGGAGACCTGCTTTGATGCCCCAGCCGCCTCCACCAGATACTATGACCGGTTAGTTGGACACGGATAGTGGCATATGCGGGACACGTGGGAATATATAAACGTACCGACACGGTGGAGGCTAGCTCCATGTCTAATTGCATCCCAGATGCGAGTAGGGTAGTCTTTGGCCCATTTACCGGGGTCAGATTCATAGACTTCACCAGGGAAAACCAAGGCCCACACGCCAACTGTTTGCTCCGGCAATCCTCGTGATGACAGATACGAGACCACACTCGCTTCAAGCTCACTAGATGCGGGTATTTCTTTCCCGCTAGAATCTCTGAGCGTCCGTACAATGTTCCCGAGTCCGCTGGCGACATGTCTGGTCTCGGTAATAGGTTCAAGGGGGATGCTGGTTGAGTTTTCGAATAGCTTCCCAGAGAACGTATCAGAGATAGTCAATGACTCTAGCTCACTACCCCCAGTTTGCTTAAATTGGCTCTCTGGAGAGCTTCTTTCCCAACGCACTTCAAGAAGTGTGGATGTGCGCCCATTGCGGAAAGTTGTGTTGGCGAGTGGCACGGTGATATCTGTATGTTTCTGGGCGGCCTTCGTGTGCTCGACAGCCACTTGGTCATGGACTCGAACGGTAATGCTTGAGGCCTCGGCGGGGCTCGATCTGGAGTCCATAGCGCTTTCCTTGAGTCTGCGTTCATCTTGGTATTCCCCTGGCTTGCTTATAATGATGGAAACACCGAACCCCTCCGCTGGTGTGATCCTATCACTATCTAAGTTGCATATATTGGGGGGCGCCAAGCCATCAACTACCCCCAGGATAGTCTCTACCTGTGCGGCATCGGGCGAGGCAGGAAATATTGTTTGAAGAAGGTTTGGGATAAACGGGCCATTTTCAAGCCACGTTGAAAATAAAGGAGTTGCCAGTATGACAACAGTCTTTTCCGTATTGGCGAGTAAATCTTTGTATTGCTCCGAATCAAACGACTTCTGAACCTCTCTGATTTTGCTTAAGATGTCATCGGGTTTCTGTAGGCACGTAAGTACATATACATGCCAGCTTCCAGCTTATTTGGATATCTCCCAATAGCATAAATATAGAATTCAACTTACTAACGAAGCTGGCGATCCCGTCGTTATACTAAATCGCTTCCGCCAAGATTTTCCTGATTTGACCAGACGTGACGGCCTTTCGGCACTGCCATAATATTGTTTGGAAATAAGAGTTACACGGGGAACACTCTGCAAATATTTGGGTCTCAGCAACGGACCAGCTACCAATTGCTTACAGATCCCCTTCATAGCCCAGAAAGTCACATGAAAGTTGGCTAGGGATTGTACTGAACGCCTCTGCCAAATGCTACACTGTCAAGTGGAAATGCAATTGTTTGCCACTGCCTGGTATCTTATTTGCAGCTGAGGGTACTTTCGTGCCGGATTTGTATCAGATGGATCAGTTTTGGCATCCGCACAGTCGGCGATATCTTCTCCTGCACTGGGGCGATACTGGCGCTTAGCGCTTAAATCGTAACCAGCAAGGTAAACAGAAAAGTTTAGCGAAAGTTGGACGACATCTATCCAGGTCCACCTGCAAAACTCGGAACGCGATTCACTTCTGCACATACAATCTCATTTCATACTACAACCCTCTCTACGCGCGCAGCCTATTTATCACCTGTTCTACTACCTGCGCAATGGATCGCAGCTTAGATGATATTGTTTCTGAGCGCCATGTATGTAGTGTTGAACTCAGCCTTTCAGCCTTGCCCCTCTCGTACAATGGTGCTGACTGTCCCCGATAGCAGAACAAAGACTCTCGAGGACCAAGACGCGGTGGTCGCCGCAACGACAGAACTGAATACCCTCGAGATGGCATAAGAAAGGTTACTCAACATCCACCACGCCGAGTGACCCAGATTTGCTAATGCTGTACTCGCAGGTTTATACAGCTCCTCCCTCCTCCAGAACCTCTTTCGCATCTCCTCAGCGGCAATCGCAGCCGGGTCCAATTGGAGCGGCATTTCGAATGGTTGCCTGAAGCATAAATGTATACGAGAACTAGCTAACGCAGGACCTTCTTTGGACACAGTCGATACGAGACGAACCTAGAGATCTTGATTCGTGGGTTAAGAGGTTTCCAAGTCGATAAAGGTCAGACGCTGATTTTCAGCAGTGAATGGGTGCACGACAAATACAATGACAATAGTATGTTCGAATCTCACGGATCCCGAAGCATCATACTGATTGACGGATAGCATCAAGCAATGCCGGGCGCCCAAGACGACACTCGCCAGACCGCGAGAGAGCATAGTATGCTGTTCCATACCTCCTAGACAATTACAAATATTTACTGTACTATTCAGCGCACCAGCAAGCTCGAAATTGCGTGTCGACAACGTACACTACGACCTGACGGAAAGCGATCTCGATGTAGGCAGACCCGAAAACCCGAAACTTAGAGCATTTCTGACAGCTTTAGGATCTTTTCAATCGCATTGGCCCAGTTGCGAAATTGGAGCTCGTTTATGACCGTGCAGGTCGATCTGAGGGCGTTGCTTATGTAACCTACGAATCCGCTCGTGATGCCAGCGCTGCCGTTCGCGAGTATGATGGCGCAAATGCGAATGGTAAAGCCCATATCGCCCTGGCTATTATTTCGGTTTATTAACATCTCATAGGTCAACCCATCCGACTGGTTGCAGTGCCATCTGGACCTGGTGGCGGCGGCGGCAGACGTAACCCGTTCGACAGCGCCGTACTCCCGCCTCGTCCTTTGGCAGACCGCATCACCAGAGCAGCAGGCTCGCGCGATCGCTCTTATTCGCCAATCCGCCACTCTGATGTCAGCGGCCCTCCTCCACCAAATGTCGACAGATATGTCCCTGGACGAGACCGTTCATCTCGCAGCCCGATGCCACGCCGTCGTGATGGCCGCCCCCCCGGAGCCAGAAGGGAAAGGGGAGACCGCTCTGAGAGAGGAGACAGGGGTCGTGAGACCAGCGGGAGGTCAGCACGTCGTCCTAAGAAGACACAGGAGGAACTCGATGCTGAGATGGAAGACTACTGGGGAAGCGGAGCGAAGGATAATGGTGCTGATAGCACAAACAAGCCATCCGAGGCTACCGTTCCCGCTGCCGACGCCACAGGAGATGTCGAAATGGCAGAATAGATACTTGGGGACTGCGAATTCTGGTCGGTCTGTTGGTTGTTATCACACCAGGTTATACTGAGTACGTTTCTACTTGGAAATTTGTTCGGTGGTCAGAGACACCTCGCGGATTTGGATTATGTTACAAATAAGTGTAGAACGGCGTTCAAGTTGATCAATCAAAAAAACCCGATACTTCGGTATTTTGCAATGACTATATAGCCAATGTGGTGTGATTTGAATAAATTAAACTGCTAACTCTATGGGCAATGAATGTTATGTGATTCAAAGAAAATAAACTGCCAACTTTGCCCACTAGTATATCTCGTATTTGATGATTCCAATAGACACTAAACAATGTAAATCACACACACGAGAATGATTCCAGTGATGTTTAATATTATAAAAGTTAGCTTCAAGGAGTTATTGTATGATATTTAATTCACTGTAGATCTATGGCCCCTGTCCACCTTTGTAGTAGGCTTCTTTATACTATATGCCACCGATATGACCTAGACAGCGGCAGCCCCTGAAGGGTTCAACTCCATAAATCAATAATTCACTGTAAATATTATATTGTAAAGCACTCCCTGTGCTATGAATTACGGCGGGAAGCAATCCGAGGCAGTTTCAGGCGAGAGAATAACTATTAGTCGCCATTAAGATAGACAGCAGTTTCAATTCCCGTCACAATACAACGAGTCCTCGCCATGGGATTGAAGTATGATTCAGGCTTTCTACTTACCCACTTAAGACAATTCGAATTCTCGCCGTAGGAGTGAAGACGGATTCACCCATTTACTTACCTGCCCAAGGATAAATAGAATGGGAACGTGGGGACCTTCCTCTCCGTTTCTCATATAACATCATCAACAGAAGACGTTTTCTACACATCAACATTCTGCATTCGACCAATACCGAGAGATTCGATTCGCTGCAAAAATCCATCAGGTATGTTGTCTTGTTCTTTGACGAGATGCTCTATTGATAATAGGTAGCAAAGCTGCCCTGAGTAAGGAGACAACCCATCGGCGTAGCAACCATCAAACAATTGAACGTCCACAACTACACTCCTGGAAGCTGCAACAACTTGTTTCTGAGAGTGCGAACATCCACAAAAACACACTTGGAAGCTACAACAGCTTGCTTCTGGGAGTGTGAACATCAACACCTGCACACTTGGAAGCTTCGGCAACCTGCTTCTGAGAGTGTAAACACCCACAACTGCGTACTTGGAGGCTTCAACAACTTGCTTCTGAAATTGGATAAGTTCTTGCTTCCTATAACACGCCACCACTCACGCCAATATCCCACTTCCTCCAAAGACGAGCAACGCTCGCCTTTCTACACAGCAAGAACAACACCACTTGCTTATCTTGGTTCTTGAAATATGGCAGGAAAGAAACGTACAGAGGATGCTCAACCGGCAAACGCAGGCTTCAAAGCCTCGGCTTCCTTTTTTATGGCTAAAGGGAATGGACCTTCGCAAGCTGCCAAAGCCAAACCAGTTGCCAACGCCAAACCAGCTGCCAACGCCAAACCAGTTGCCATGAACGAAGAGCCACACACGGAGTTTTTACCCGTGTATATACACACCGCCAAGTGTGACATCTGCGAAAAACGCAACTATTCCGTTCTCCAGCGCTGTGTGACATGCACATCTCAGTTCTGCTATCGCTGCATGCTAGCTGGTGATGGAATCCACGTCCAGAACTTCGATATGAACTGGGAAGATTATGGCGCCCAGGCAAACTCCACCTCGAAGGCGCAGAGGAAGGCAAAAGAACTATTGGCCAGAAACAGGCCTGACAACGTTTTCCCACAAAGATACACTTCGGCGGCGGACATCCCATCATGCAGATCTCACCACAGAGAACTCAAGTATGCCCGCGAGGGAACAATGGAGGCTTTCGTTGCAGATGTTCCGGCCAAGGCAGGACCCGCGCCAAAGGGGCAACAAAACGTCATGGAGGCTTTGGTTGTAGATGGGATTCCGGCCAAGGCAGGACCCGCTCCAAAGAGGCAAAGGGCTGCCATGGAGGCTTTCGTTGCGGATGAGATTCCGGCCAAGGCAGGGCCCGCGTCAAAGAGACAAAGGACTGTCACAAACAAACAACCAAACCCGGGGAGGCCAGCAACTGCGGCCAAGAAAAACATCAGAGCGGCAAATGCCAAAAGTAATCACACAGAAGCACAGTTCCCCCTAATCATCCCAATCCACAAGGACGATTATGGACCGAGGTTTGAAAGATTTCTTTCCAATGTTCAAGGCATGACCGACCATGATATGACGGAGGCGGAATATACCTCTAGTGACAATGACGACCATGACCCCAGGAGAACCTGGGACTTTTTCTCTGACCCCTTCAGAGTACCCGGCGGGAAGGGCAACTCTGAGAAACCAGCCCCAAACCCCTGGGCCAAAGAGATCAATGAGCACAAAAAAGGCATCACAGCCGAGCTGTCTCTGATCGACAAACATCTGGATCTTCTCAAGGACAAGAAAAGGCTGGCGCTGGTGAGAAAGACGCACGTCGATGAAGCCCTGGATGCTGCTTGCATCTTGATGAGCATGCGGGCCGATGCAAGTGGCTTCCCTGCTGAAAAAGAAACCTCGACCCTGACAAGCAAATTCCTGGCAAGAGAAAGCGGAAACGATGAAGTTCTTGACTCTTCTCGTACCTTGACGAGCATGCAAACTGGTGTGAGGAGCATTTCTGCTGATATGGGGTATGTTTCCAAGAAAACCCCGGCAAACACGAGGCCCATTTTCAAGGACAGCCTGGCAAGAGTATTCGAAAATGGTGAAGCAGTAGGCACTCCTGACTACGCGGGGTTCTGTCTCGCTGATAGGAAATCTCATCTCACTGAAACGGGCAGGCTGGCCCAACAAAAGGAACGCAAAATTGATGCAGTCGTGGAGGCTGCTTATTATTCCTTAATGCGTGACGGGCGATCCTCCCAATAAGACACAGAAGAACAAGAAAATGAGAGAGACTCGAGAAAATGAGAGTCTCCAGATTTTAATTTTGAGGGTGGAGTCTCGGAAGATGCTGTATGAGATAAGTGGTGTCGTAAATAATGACAATGGTGTTCTTTCAAAATCACTGGTTGCCCTCTTGCTTGGTGCTTATGTTCCCGATTGTCCTGTCCAGAGAACGGACTTCCAATCTCCATGATAGTCCAGTATATTCCCCATCATCCTCGCAGTTCTTTTGAGTCTGGTTCAACTATATAGTATGTGGCTGAGATTCCCAGTTTGTCTTTGTCCTGCTCCCAAACAGAAGTGCCAGTCGCGCGCTTCCATGTTATCAATGGGAGGGCATCCTGTCACATTGAAGAATCCGGCTTGACGCCCCGGACTCATATCTGGATGATTAAGCCGAAGAAACCCCATAGTGCTGGCTTTAGATAAGTTTAGTAAGTGTTTAACAAGATAAACTCCATGTTGAATCAGTGTCTATTCGCACGTTACTGCCACGTGACGTAATATTCGCCATTACCGTCCTCCGAGTATCGCTCTGCAAGGGGGGGTAACAACAGGTCATACAAGCTAGTATCTTAGCTTGGAGCTCGGGGATCGGACATGTTAAATATATTAAGTGCCCCCGACTCGAAGGTTTAGATAGCGAAGTATATTCGATCGATTATATTCTACTAAATAAATCTAGCTATTCGTCTGGCCACCCCTGCTCCCCACAAAGTGAGAACACTCGAAGTCACAATATTCTACCTTTGATCTACCTTTACAGTGCCCCAAGATCTTTCCCATAATGGCCACTCCAACACTTGCAACAGTGGGCGTTTTGTCAATTGGTGAGATGGGCTTGGGGGTTGCAAAATTGTTAATAGCTCATAATTACCGTGTTGTTACCAACATCACAGGGCGAAGGTATGACCCATAATTGGATTTCCGTATGGTAAGTTCCATGCATCATTGACTGATATAATCTCTAGCAAATACACCCAAGAGAGGGCAGAAGAGGGCAAAATAGAGACCCTGGAAACCGATGAAGACGTCGTCCGAGAGGCCGACTACATCCTGTCCATCGTACCTCCGCGAGATGCTCTGGCAACAGCTCAACGAGTTGCCGATGTCTTAAAATTCCATAAAGGCATACGTTCAACACCACTGTACTATCTGGACCTCAATGCTGTGTCTCCCCGTAGCGCAAGAACCATCTTAAATTTGTTTCAAGATCCCGACGTCGCTCTCCCTGTTGACGGCGGCATCTTCGGTGGACCTCCGTCGCTCAAAGGCGCACCCGCTGATGGCACTGGCAATGCAAGCTGGTATAAGCCAAAGATCCCGGCATCTGGACCTTATAAGGTAGCTGAATCGCCAAAGTCAGGCCAACATCTTGCCGAAACTTTGAATATGAGACATATCTCTGATGAAATTGGCCAGGCGTCGGGCCTAAAGATGTGCTTTGCAAGCACTCTGAAAGGATTCTCTGGGATACTCACTCAATCTTTCACTACCGCTCAGCAACTTGGCGTGCTTGACGAGCTCAAGACATTATTAGGAGAGATATCTCCTGCAACTCTCCATGCTGCGGAAAACTCTGTTCCTAGAGTGCCTCCAAAGGCGTATCGTTGGGTTGCAGAAATGGAGGAAATTGCCGCTACATTCTCTGAGGAGGCAGGGTTTGAGAAAGACTTGTTCTTGGGCGTAGCCGGGGTTTACAAGACAATGGCCAATGACACTGTGCTAGGCCAAGAGAAGACGGGCTATAGGAATAGAGGGAAGACTGTGGAGGATGTTGCGTCAGCGATGAATGAAGGGCTACAGGCGAAGAAGAAAAAGAGCGAGTAGAAGAGTTACTCAATATGCTGGACTGCTCGCGTAGAGAAGAATACCATGTTTTATTTTCTTATATAAAGTTGCGACTTTCCGATTCGCCTATGAAACACCTATCCACCCTTTGATTTCCATCATAATATCATCATAACCAGCGGCCCCTTCACCAGGCGCCATCGCCCCACAAGCCAATCAAGCTTACAACAAATCCTGCACCGGAAAGGTAGAACCTAAGAGCCTGTAGCGACTTGAAGCCCAGCATTTCGGCCCTCACGTCCTCGCCATTCACATCTTCCTCGCTACCTCCATCGCTGATCCCCGCCTCGCTATTGCTGTCGCCAAGCAACTCATAGCTGGCATCCAGCTTGGCCTTTCCCTTGTCCTTTCTGGCCCGTTCTTTAAGCGCCGGAGACGAGGGTGCGCGAGCGGGCTGGAGGAATAAGTCGACGGAGCCGCTTGCCGCAACAATGAGTGTGCTCCACAGAAGATATGGGTGGCGGAAGCCGCGAGGAGACAGGGCGTATGCAGAGAGGAAGCAGGCAGTTGATAACCCAGTGAGTACGCGGAGGGTTTGGACGGCACGTGTATTAAGAAGGGTGAAGGCAGTGGATGCGGTTGCGGAGGATGGTAGCGTCAGGAGTGCCGGTACAGCTATGGCATTCAGGGTATATGAGACTCCCTATATATAAAATCTATCAGCAATGGCCAAATTACTTCCGCTTAACCGTCTTGATTAAGAGAAGACGCTGGTGAAATAGACGCGGGGAAGGAAATCGCTCACGGTAAGGAGGCCCAAGGAAATGGATCCGATGAGCTTGAACGGCGGTACACCAGGACGAGTATACATTTTGGAGATTATGGGCAATGGCCAGCCGTAATTTCCGATGTTGATATACACGGCGCTTGAGTTCCAAATGGCGGCTCTGTACTCCGTATTGGTGTGGTTGTGGAGACAGTCTCGACCTACCTCCCTTTGACGTCGCTGACTCCCCAGGGTTGCATGATTGGCTCATTCTTGGCGCCTTGGTTATAAGGCAGGGCCGAGGTATATGACGACGGCTTTGATTACTTATGGCGTCTGGCCCAGCTCCGAACCCCACACACATGTTACGGGCGTACGATCTACCCGGAGTAGAGAAGAGCAACGTTGACATCAAGTTTGGGCTGGCTCCCTTTATATTTAATTCTCCTCGCGGCGGCTTTCCATTAATATACCATCTTTGAGTCTATTGCCCATATTCAACTGTTGTAGTCGCATCTCTCATACTCAATACCCCACCGTCATAATGCCTTTGCCCAAGAGCGAGTATGTCTCTAATGTCTGGCGGGATGGCATTTTCGGTAAGGCGGCATCCGAGGATTTCGAGATGATAGCTGACCCAGAACAGCCGGTAAGGTTGTCTTCTGCACCGGCGGCGCAGGCACAATCTGCTCTGCTCAAGTGAGAGCCCTTGTCCACCTAGGAGCCAACGCCGCCATCATTGGGCGCAATGTCGAGAAGACCGTAGCAATGGCAAAGGACCTCGAGACGGCGCGTAAAGGATCGAAGGTCATCGGTCTTGGCGGGGTGGATGTTCGCAGCTTCGAGAGCTTGACAAAGGCGGCCGAGCAAACCGTCAAGGAGCTCGGCGGTATTGATTATGTTATGTAAGAATAGCCTCGCCCCCGACAACGTCACTTGCAGCCGCTGACGTTTTATAATACAGTGCCGGCGCAGCAGGCAATTTCCTGGCTCCCATCACTGGCCTCTCCACCAATGCTTTCAAGACAGTCATGGAAATCGATGTCGTCGGCTCATTTAACACCTTAAAGGCCACCCTCCCATACCTCATCGAGTCAGCCGCAGCGAACAAGAACGATGGCAAGAACCCGAGCACCGGTGGGCGCATAATATTCGTCTCTGCCACTCTACATTACTCCGGAACACCATTCCAGACCCATGTCGCAGCTGCTAAGGCCGCCATCGACGCTCTTTCAGCGAACGCCGCGATTGAATTCGGGCCAAGAGGTATCACCAGTAACATCATCGCCCCAGGACCTATCGGTGGCACTGAAGGAATGGAAAGGCTGGTTGGCGCAGAAGGCATGGAGGCTTCCAAATCCAGTGTCCCTCTGGGGCGCTATGGCCTCGTGAAGGAAATTGCTGATGCCACCGTTTATTTGCTTAGTGATGCTGGAAACTTTGTCAATGGCGACCTGCTGGTTGTTGATGGAGGGAGCTGGAGGACGCCCCTGTCCGGATTCGGCTCCGAGATGTCCTATCCTCGCAATGTCTTGACAGGTGAGGTTCCCAAGGGAGTGAAGTCGGGGAGAAAGACGAAGTTATAGATCTATTGTAGAATATGTGGCAGTGTAGTATAATCTTTGTGCAAGATGGTGATACTGTAGATTCCCGACAGGGGTAGTTATATAAATTTTACTATTTTACTGTTTGCATCACCAACCTTGCCTTATGCTAATCCAGGAGTTTGTATGCACTATGGAGCAGATTTCCCAGGACGGGTCCTATTAACAAGGCTGGCTACAACAACGATTCGAGTCTACCCATAAGTTTCAAGAAGCAGGCCTGAACTATATACAATAATCTAGTATGTTTATAGTTTTGCGCTCACCCACAACCCCACCTTCTCCAGCCCAGCATGGCCATCATAAACATCCCGTTCCACGGCTCTTGAATTGATATGCTTCGGTCCAAGGTCGCTCACCTTGGACACACCAAGAAGTCGCATGCAAGTCTCAATCTCTCCTTGCAGAATCTCAAATGTTCGCTCCACGCCCTCCTTCCCACCAGCACCGAGTCCAAACAGCGCCGCTCGTCCAACGCCGACGGCTTTCGCGCCAAGACACAACGCTTTTACCACGTCTGTCCCGCGCTTGATGCCTCCATCCACCCAGACTTCGATGCGGCTAAACACCTCAGGGCAGTATTTGCGTATCTCAAGAAGCGTATGCACGGCTGGGGGTGCAGTGTCCAGAGCACGTCCTCCATGGTTTGACAAGATAATAGCCTTCACCTGTGGTGCAAACTGCATCGCCAGGTATGCATCTTCATGAGTCTGAACGCCCTTCAGCACTATGGGAAGGTCCGTATGCTCCTTAAGCCAAGCAAGGGTAGTTTTCCAGCTCAAGTCCGTGGCGGTGCCGAAAAACAGAGTTTTTCCAACGCCTCCTTTCGATTCCCGCTTCTCTCCTGTGCCATCAGATATCGCATCAATACCCCTACCAAGCGACCCAACTCTCTCGTCGTGCTCGCGCTTTCCAGGGACTGGGGCATCGAGCGTCAAAACAATGAACTTGATATTCGGCAACGCATTGATGCGTTTCAACATAGCAATGCTCTTTGCCCGCTCGTTCTGTATGTATATTTGCCATCCGAAAATCTGTCCTGGTGCACTGTTGGCGACAATCTCTTCCGGCTTTTGGGAGGCATTATTAGAGATAATTTGTAGCGCTCCGAAGGAAGATATTCCCTGCGCAATTCCGTATTCACCATCCGGGTGGCCCAGTCGAGCCATTGCCGCCGGGGCGACATAGAGCGGCAAGCCAACCTTGTGGCCCAGAATTGTGCTAGATGTGTCGCAGTTTGTGCAATCGACAAAGACGCGTGGTCGGAGCAGGATCTGTCTATATACTTGATTGTTGAAAGATTTTGAGAAAAGGTCGTCGGAAGCGGAGTAGTAGTATGCCCATGCCTTTTGCGAGATCTTCTTCGTTGCGACCTCTTCGATCTCGTCGAGGTTGAGCAGGGTTTGGACGTCTACGGGCCCTTCTTGTGCCCGCTTCGCAGTCGATTCTTCCACCGCTGGTGCAACGAGCGTCGCAGGGTCGACCCGACCTAATTTGCACGACGGGTCGAGCTCGGCCAAGGTACCGGAAGGGTGGATTGGATCGAACTCCTCAGTCGCATCCCGGCCGGCAAGCTTCAGAATGATCTTTGATCCGCCGGGATGCTCTGGAAGAAATCCCGTCACGTCATAGACGTCGCCATAAAGAATTACCCAGCAGCTTTCCGAGGTGTTATGCTTCGCAACTAAGGGGGAACGGTCTCAGTCTCAACTCGTGGCACGTAACGTTCAGAAATGACTGACCTTCTGCGGCATCGAATACCTTTGCCATTTTCTTCTTAGGTAAGTAAGAGAGAGAGGGAGAGATACGTATATATGTATATATTTCCAACTAGAAAAATATATCTTGCAATAGAAGCATTGGCAGAAACACCAACTGTCTAGATGTAGGCTAGAACCCACAGTTAGCCGTAGCCCGCATTACCATTCCCCGACCTCGCACTGGACGACTGCCGGGTCAATAGAGGCCGATAATGATAACGTCGATGTGGGGAAGTGGGCCTGCATCTCCTCTATCCCACGTGATCTGGACATATTCCTGTTTCCAACCATGACAGACAGATCTTGCGACGCGTTTGATCAATCCGTCTCATATCACTTTTCAGAGCTGAGGCATTGATTCATTTCTCTAAGCTAGCACAAATATACCTGACAAGTGCAGGGGTGAGTACCTTTTCATTGCTAGTTATCACCTCCTCCAATTTCTTATTGCCGCGGTTTCCTGTCACGTCTCAGCCACACGGACTGTCATGCAGTTGGTTTATTGCTGTGGATTTCATCACAACGCGATTTCATCCATCTAGTATCGGACCCAATGCGCAAACCAGTTGTCTCTGCACATCGGCTGCTGTCCCCGCTACTTGCTATAGTATCTACTATAGTTTCTAACTGCCGTATCCTTTTGTCCTGCCTGCATCATTACTCGTGCTATCGCCGATCAAACATACCCCAAAAACTGCTACCGCGGAGGTGTGGAGACTGAAAGAAAAGGATTCAGTTGGTGCCGCATGCATCAACGCGCGTTTTGAAGAGCGTATCTCATTGCATTCCGAGGCCGGTTACTCGGAACTGTGTTTCCGGCCAGTGCCACCAAGTTGGGTCTAGGACACAAGAGTTGCCACGAGCATTGAACCCCAATTCAAGGGATCCCGCAACATCTATGGCCACGCCTAGTGGGGGAGACAGCCAGAAGGATCGTGCAGCCTGAAGTTTGGCATAGCACCGACCTCACGGCGCGTGAAGCGGCAGGATGTCAGCTGCCCTCGTAAGAGTGGACGGATCAGCATCACCACCTGGCATGTACTTGTTGGGCGAGCTTTTCCTCTTTCCCGGATTACTCCGAGCTATTACCCTTCTATTTGTGGCCCAACAGCCATAGTGGTGCCATTAAATAGATGGTGCCAACTGATATGGCCCCTGCCGGGTTTTATCCGTAAAATACGTCACCATATGAGCTCTTCCTGGCGGGATGCATTCGAAGACCAACCAGCAGGGTACCATATTCTGCAGCCCGCAGCTCAGCTGGAATCATCGATTCGCTGTGAGTGCTTCAAGATTAGTTGCATGGCAACATGGCAGAGAAGAACAAGGAGTGCTCAAAGTCAGCGGCAGGATAGCGGGCAGAGATACTATAGGACTCTCCTCACTGCCATCCCCTCACTTCACCCGCCGCGCTTACCCAATGCTGAGCCCAGCGGGTCCCAAATATCCATTTCCAGCGACCTGCAGATGATCGATTCCCGCTTGCAGCACCGTGCAGTGACCGGGACGGACCCCAACGTTGTGCAACGTTGTGAGGGTTGCTTAGCTGCAACTGATATTGCAAATAATGGCTAGTCCGGCGGTTGCTCAGGCTATATTGCTCATCCCTATAGCTCACAAAACGCCGATGCCATGTGTTGGATGCGTTGCATTGACCGACTGTAGGTACGCGCACAGCATGGTACATGCACGGCGAGCATCCGGGCGGGACCCCGCACAAGGCCCGCCGGCCGGGGCTATAAACGCCAGGGAAGCAGAGTGCTCCTTGGTCGTCCATGGCGGGGTCTTATGCAAAACTTGTTTTTTGGTCACATTACAAACGCTCAGTCATTGCAGCATTCTTAACGGTCAATGGATATTCATATGTCTGTTCGAGCCTAAGGAACTAATGCCTCAGCTGGCTAAGATGAAAGCGGTTTATATCCGCGCAAAGCTCCCTGACGCCAGTGCTTCCCGTATGCACCTGAGCGGGGTGAAAATTAAGTCCTCTATATCCCGTGAAAAAATATGCATGTCCCTAGCTATAGTGGTATATTCACTCCTCCAGCTCCGCTTCGCAACACGCACAGAACTTGCTCAAAAGATTACCCCAGCCATTCTGTTCCCGTCCGGCTACTCCAAAAACAAAAAACAAAACACCCTGGAACGGGCCGCGGGGCGGGCTGTTGCACCGTGGGTGGATACACCCTTGGGTAGATGCATACCGACACACTTGGCGTGGCATCATCGCCCGGAGATCGTCGAAAAAGGCCAAACGCAAGGAAAACCATGAAACTCCTTCCCAAAAGCAACCATCCTGTAAATATTATGATACCACGCCTCAGCTGAGATGCAACAGATTCTCAATTTTCCCATGTTATGTTTGTCGTCGTCATGCCATTAACCCGCCTCTTTCTACCGTGAAAAAAATAGAGCTTCTCTTTGATATCATGGAAGCGGGACCGTGAGGTCATGTTGAGCAGAGCGGACAGTGGCCCGGAATGACAATGTATCGTTCATGGGGCCCGCGAGGACAGGCTTGCGACTTCTTGCCATCGACGGAGGTGCCGAAGAAGTGTGCGCCTGGGTCCTGGCAGGACGTATAGATATAGTAGTTTTTGGTGTATTCGCACATCGTGTGAGAGTTGCGAATTGTGAGAGTTGGAATTGTGAGGTTTTGTTTCTGCATATATATATTAGCATTTGAGGATGGGTCAGAGCACGGGTGAAAGTTACATTGCGGCCGGCAGCGGAAGAGCAGAGTCAAGGGAAGGCGGAGATTGTGATAGAGATGCAGCCTCGCAGTTATCGATGGAGACGGCGATGGGTGGTGATAAGCATTCCTTTATATCAAGAGCAAAGACCCTCCAGTGAACCGCAGCGAAATAGTCCGCAGCACATAAGGCTCTATATGAGCAGTCTTTATATAGCAGGAGTGGAACGTGTAACTCGAGCAGCGCTGACGGGACATGAGATCCCCACCACCACCGCGAGAAGAATTTCCGGCGGCAATTTGTCCCAAAGGGGTGCGCGCGGCCACAGCCCAGTCGGGTATGAGATCACCTATTGTTCGCCCAGGGAGGGGCGGCCGTATCTCTCGGCCTCGTGGCAAGGTGGGATGCTTAACGCGGTGGGGGCAGCTATAGGCACTGTCGGCAGATGTGCATGCTCGACCTTGACAGGGCAGGATGTGTGGTCAGGGGACTTGGGTGCTCATGGATGACGACGATGAGCAGCAGGTATTAACGCGGGATGGAGGCTGTCTTGTCCGTCCTTTTGTTTGCTGCGAGGCGTCCGGGCCGAGATGAGATGCTCGTTTTTTCCCAATTACCAGGCTCGGGGCGGGGGGAAGCAGATGCAAGATGAGCTGCGCGGAAAGGGCCCTGTTTGCAGCTTCTGGCGATGCTGGAGTGTGTGGCGGACACTGTTGCTGCACATCAGAGGGACAGGTTAGGGATCCCCACCAGCGTAGTACGGCACGAGGGAGGAAGAACCCTGGACTTATGCGAAGCAATCATTTTGTATTATACCCGGGGGGTTAAGGGAAGGGAAGTTTTGACAAGGACCCGAGGGCAAGGGGAGAGCGGTGTCGTCAGCGTGCGTGCGAGGATTGTGTGGTGGGGTTGATGGACCATCCCGGAGGTTGGAGGTGGGTTGCGGACGGTTGTGGAGGAGAGCACATTTTTTTTGGTGGTCGGTGAACGTCAAAGCACCATATGAGCCTATCTGTGCGGTGTGGTTGGTGGGGGGGCAAGGGTAGAGGAAACTGGAAACTGGGGATGTTTTGGGGGGTGAGGGGAGAGAGGATGAGAGGGAGAGAGGGGGAGAGGGGTGCGGTGTGGTGGTCAAACTTGCTCTACTACTGTACTTTTCATAGGGTCAAGTAGTTGATAGATGGTTGAAAGCAGTATTTATCACCTCGATTGGAGTTTCAAAATACAACGGTGAACCCGTTAGCGTGGGAGAATAACGGGCATCTAGTGTGTATGTGGAAGGTGATGTGCAACTCAATTGAGCTTGGAGACGCCGTTCACAGTCCTTCATAGTCCTTTATAATATAAAGAAATTATAGGCAAGAGCACGGGGGCAGTTGTGGGCAGTAGTGGGCAAGTGCGGACAGTGCGGACAGTGGCAGTGTAGGCGGAGTGGAACAGGTGACAAGTCGCAATAACATACTAATAACATACTAATAGCATACTAATAGCATACTAGAAGGGAGCTTGGGAAGGAACATGCTAATATGCCCAGGCCATGAATCCATTGATGATGCGGAAGATCTAGCAGACGGTATAGTAGCGGAATAGTACCATAGTAGTACCACGTGTGATACTATTCGAATATGTCCATAGACTTACATACGGAGTACTGTACTTACTTACCATGGATGCATGGATGGTGGGTTTGGTTGATGCTACTACAACACTACTGGCTCTTTCCCCCCTGGACTCTCCTGCTCGGAAAGTCGTCGACACACGTTCAAGGTTAGGGTTTGCTGACTCCGCAGATGTTTTATGCCTGAAAGTGCTTCGATCTTGATCTCGAGAGGCAAGGTCAGGTACAGCAAGTGCCAAAGTATGTGGGGTGCAGCTTGCAGGTTGCTTGCATACAGGCCGATAGACATACATGCGCCTGCATCTGCATGAGGGGTGTAAGGAGGTACTGCCGTATGTGAGTATGTGGTATGGTATAGTATGTGGTAAAGCACAACACAGTACAGTACAATAAAGTACTGTAACATCCCCGTACAGTACCGCACGTCCAGTACCAACAGTAACGAGCGCTGTACGAGATCTCGTACCTTACTCGTTATCCACCTGTGCCCTAACTAAGGCAGGCAATGAAAGCGACCGGCTTGGTGGAGCAGGGGTGGCGCGTGGCATGCCGACGGATAGGCTTTAGTTGCGATTTGGGGGTTTCAAGTTCGAGCTCACCATTTGCGCCATGATCCTTTTCGACAACGTTCTTTTTGCCACTAGGTGCACAGAATGCACAAAATGCACCACAGAATGCGCAGAATTGGTGGTGCCGTGAAGAAGGGAGTTAGAAGTTCTTGGTTGTCCAAGTAGCTCTGTCTTGGACCCTCTGTGATAGTGATATGTGTGGGGGTCCGAGTTGTCATTTGGAGTGCACGAGTCGTGCGTGCCCTTTCCCCCCTCCTTCCACCGGCCGTGCTTGCCTGCCTCATTTAGGCATTATTGACATCGGCCAACGCGTTCTGCAGTTTCCCTTCCCGGTTGCCGGCTGCCCTTTCCTCACTGCGCGCTGCCCGCTGCTCACTCAATGGCCGTGTTCGGAGGTTGACGGATTAAAGGTAAATTAATGTACTCTGTACTGCAATACAGACAGTACGAACGTTGGGGGCACTGACAGTGGACCTAGGCCCCCAAACCACGTTGAGCCTTGGCCGGACCACCTCAGCGCTAGCAACGCTTTCCTCCCGGCCTTAAGGGAAGCCATACCTAACGGCGAGGGGGACGAAGGTGAGATCTTCTCAGCTATATGGCTCTAGTTAGCAGTAGCAGCATCAATAGTGGCACTTTTCACAAGACCAAGGCAATAAGAGGGACTACAGCGGTTTCCCTCGGAGCTATACTTACCGTTCTTGCTATCCTTACTCCATCGAGTATGAGCTCAGCAGCTTACCAAAGAATTTGTGGCCCGAAGATAAACCGCCGCCACGATAAAATGATGGAGAAGAAGTGCCCAGACGCGTCCCGAGGTTTGCTCGGATTACTCAGAATTGCTCAGATTGCTCAGAAGTGCTTAGTAGTGCTCAGAAGTGCTCAGAAGTGCTCACAAAAGGCCAAAGCGCGTCTCCCAAAGTAGAGTAGTGTCGTTTCAGGTATGTACCCGGACGTACCGTTGGTCAAAGCGCCCTACTATCACGGTGCCGCTCTGACGCAACTTCCGCCCAATCCACATAAGCTAGAGGTACATTGCGGTACAAGTGCAACATGTACTTATATCATATATGGTGTATGTACATATGGTGCATGTACTCGCTCCGCCTCCACCTGCCTTCTACTGATGGTGATGGCCATCCCCGGATATCACCGTTATTATAGTAGACGGTAAACATATCACGATGTGCCGAATTTATATTGCCTCTCTCCACCACGGGGCATACCACAGCAACCACAGCAGTCCAGTCCCAGCTCGCCTTCCCAGAATCGCAGTGCAGATCCACGCACGGCAAGTGCATAGCGCGAAGTTGAAAGCGTGCAGCTGCATCATCCGCCCGCTCTCCCGAAATGTACAGTACTACCGAGGATGATGCTTCGCAGGGTCTCATCATTACCCAAAAGCCGGTCGGCTTTGCCCTTCCCGCCCCCAGAACCACGAGCATCAGGCTGATAAGAGCGCTGGCATATAACCGTCCCGCAGCAGGCATATGCCGCTTTCCAACCGCCGACGACGCTTTGGGCGACGACCACATAAAGACCCTGCTTGCCATCATCATATTATAGCATAGCATGGCCCAGTCAGTAATCGGTCAGCCGCGGCTGCATTGCCTCGCACAGGGAGCTCGATAAAGCCCTGACCTGCCGGCCTCCGCCGCCCCTACAACGCCGACGATCAAGCGCCCGAAGCGACTAAATCAATCTCTGCCACTCTGCGTATACGTATGCGTATGCGTATACCTGACCCCTCCCTACCGTCTTAATCGCAGAGGCCCCCCACTGCCCCACCATCGCTGCATGACGGACCGGAAAGGCTATATTGCCAGCGACGGTAGCGCTTACCGAAGCATGACAAGCTGCCGGCAACGCGTGATCGGCCGCGGCATAGCTATAATAGCAGGTGCCTGCAGCTGGCCGTGTGCACTTGGTTGGCAGGCACGACATCGGGGCTGTGCAATGGGGGCGGGCGGTGTGATACGGGGTGCGAGGACTGCAGGAAGTTGTGCGAGCTGAGAGGAGCGCTGCGGTGTGCATGACTCGAAGCAGAGGGGGGGCCTCGGAGCTGACACTGCTGCGAGAGATTAGCTTGGTTGCTATTCCAACGATGGTCCTGGCTCGAGGATCACGCGTTGCACAAGGGTGACACCAAGCTATCACTGACGCGTCTCCTGTCGCGTTTGGGTTGGAAAGAGCAGCGTTTGCTATCAGCGTGGTTTCTGACCAGTGTCTACGATATCCTCTAGCGCCTCATTAGTGAATTTTGGGTTGGGATGTTTTATCATATGCTAGAGTGGCTTCTAAGCGTTGTCTACGACATTCACTGACGCGTTTCTGGGGACGTTCGGGCTAGAGAGTATCATATGTTACCTAAGTGGGTTCGAAGCACCCTCCATGACATTACATGACGAGTTTCTGGCGACGTTCAAATGGAAAAGTTTCATATGTTGCCCTAGTGGGTTAATACATAGTCTGTGGCATCCTATGCGCGTTTTTGGCGACGTTCGGATTGAAAAGTATCATATGCTGCCTTAGTGGTTTCGAAACACCGACGACGTCTTCACTTACTCAAGTCTTAGCGGAAGCAAGCAGGTTCTTTAATCTTCGAACGCAGGTGATGAAGCATGTCATTGGAATATGTACTGAAGACAGCTTAAGCTAATGACTTGAATATTAACCACACACGGGCTATTATTAAATCGCCCACATAGTAAATCACGAAGACAGATAATTGCATATCGCAGCCACCACAAAACAAACGCTTATACCCCGCATCTGAACGTCCCACAGTGCCCCACAGGAACTTGACCGAATGCACCACATTACTACCCCTCCATGTTTACAATATCACTGTTTACAGGAGCACCAAGGCCGCCGCAAAGCCGCCTGCCAACCCCATCCCGCTACTCCCCATATTCATCATCGCAGCGCCCGAGCTGCTCGAGGTTTGTGCCGCTGACGTTGGCGTCGAGGTAACCCCCGTAGTAGGAGCTTGCGTAGCTCCCCCAGTCGTAGAGCTACCCGTCGTAGAGCTGCCCGTTGTAGAGCCGCCCGTCGTTGCGGCAGCCGTCCCCTTACTGGAGGAGGAGTTGCAGACGACCTGGTCCGGGACCTGGACTGGCGGGTCGGCGGTGGCGCAGATGCCCTTGGCGTAGGTGATGGCGGCGTTGCGGCCGGCCTCGTCGCACTTGTCGATGAGGCAGCAGGCGATGTTGCTGAGGAAGTCTTGGTTGCTGCAGATGCAGTGCGTGTTGAGGTTGTTGCAGCCGGCGATGTTGGAGCCGGATGTGAACTCTTCGACGCAAGGATGCTGGGAAAGAGCCCGGGTTAGAATGCAGATGTCCATCTGGGGATGCAAGGGGGAATTACGGCACAGTCCGGAACACCGCCGGCGGCGGAGCTGACGCTGATGAGAGCCCCGAAGGCAATGACAGCGGAGGCGCGCATGTTGAAAGGTAGCGGTTGAGCTGTACTGATTGTTGTGGTAGAGGTTGCGATCGTGAGAGAATGATGAGATGGAGTGGCAGACGTTCAATTGAAGCACTCGAGTAGAGATGAGGTCTGGTTGTATCTTGGGGGACCATCCAGGAACGGCTAAAGAGGGGTGCAGGGTCTACTCTGTTCAGTAAGGGCTCACTGTTTTTGCTGGGCCATAATTGGATGGGTGTGACATCCCCTCACGAAATCCGGTCGCCTCCCTCCGACCAAAGTCTCACATAGTTGCCAACTCACTCACCGTCGTTTGCCGATGTGATACACGGTGAATTACTCGAGAATAACAGATCTGCATGGCAAGTATTTGATTACAGCATATACTTTTTAAAGAGGAATTGATTCTTATAAAGCAAGGTGCGACGTGATTTTCCATCCTATGTTGACAAGGTAGCCGCTAAACTGCTTACAGTGACAAGTGACATGACAAGGCTCGGCCGCTACCTTCTAGCAACTCTGGGGAACCTGGGGTAGCACAGGAACACAAGTCACTTACTGTTGTCGATGGGAAAACTTATAAAGCCAACAAATCCTAATGCAAGGCCGATGTAAGGTAGGCAATTAAGACATTGAGAAATATCGATGGACGCTCTTATTTCTGAATCGGCTGAGGCAAGGGATTATATCGGAGTTGGGGTCCAATCGAACTGATACTTCACAGGCATTAAGGTGAGTACGTTCCAGAAGCGGTTAGCCGTCATGTCTCCACGGTGCTACAGCTGTCTCCTCCGCCCTTGATGCCGACGGATGATCAATCTCATCACACGGCTTTCGCGCAGCTTCAAAAGGAGACGCAGTGCGCAGGCGGTCGGCGCTGCTCTCTGCCTAGTTTTCCATATGCTCCGTATGCCACCTTGATCACCATACTCGACCTTCGACAGAAACTCTAGAACGGGAGCACTCCTACACGCGGCAAGATGGGTCTCTGGATTCTGGAAGATAAGGTGATGGACCATGTTCCAGGTATGCGCATTCAACCCCACCATTGATCCCCAGAGCTGACGATGCGGTAAGGCACCACTAGATATTTCGATAAGCCGCATCCACAAGAATCCGGTAGAGGAGATATCTCCCATCTCAAGCGCGATACGAGTGGATCGGATCCGATTATTCTAGTTCCGCAGCCCAGCGACGATCCGAATGATCCTCTGGTATGGCTCGGACAATCCGCGGTGTAGCTTTGAAGGCTAACGATATGCGCAGAACTGGCCGCTATGGAAACGCGATATGATAATGCTCATATTGTCTATCACGGCAATCTTTGCAACGGCACTGGGCCCCATCTTAGCTGCGAATACCTTGTCGCTCTCAATGAAGTATGGAGTAACAGTCACCGATGGGGCCCTCCTGACAGGATACTTCTTGTTGGGGGTCGGGTTCGCTGGCACCTTCTTCGTGCCCTCGGCGAGGAAATGGGGCAAGAGGCATTTACTCATATTCGGGACAGTACTACTCGTTGCCTCGAGTGCCTGGGCCGGCGCCGCCGGAATGAATTATACGAGTATGCTATGGGCCAGGATCTTCCAGGGCGTTGCCAATGCACCTTTTGAGGCTCTCATCAATGCAATCGTGGGAGATCTGTATTTCGTTCATGTATGAGTCCCCTCCTCTCAATCCAACGAGTGTCTGAGCTGACGATGGGTAATAGGAACGTGGCAAGCGCATGGCGGTAACGAACCTTGCCCTCTTCGGCGGTGCATTCTTCACCCCCATCCTCGCCGGCAAGATCTCAAGTAAAATGGGCGTGCCGTGGATTTTCAATTTCGTGGCAATCTTCTGCGCATTGTGTCTCCCGGCAATAATCTTCTTTGTCCCAGAGACGGCATACCGACGCGACCCACGCCTAAACACGGACATGCTGGCAGCTAGTGAAAGCACTCAAGATGTGACCTTGAGCTCTGGCCTAGAGCCCACCACAAGCAATGGAAATGGCACCAACGGGGACGAAAACGTCAAATCCGAAGACGCATCCCCCTCACCAGAGGCAGCCATACCACCGCACCGCTACCCCGGCGCCGACACCCCCAAACGCACCTACATCCAGTCCCTCAAGCCCTTCAACGGCACCTACACGGACGAGAACGTCTTCAAGATCTTCCTCCGTCCCTTCCCCCTCTTCTTCCACCCAGCTATTTTTTGGGCCTGCCTTATCCAAGGCACGCTGATCGGCTGGACCATCTTCATCGGCATCCTCGTCGCCTCCATCTTCCTCGGCAGCCCCAACTTCTGGGGCGAAGTCGAGAGCGGGTACGCCTACACGGGCCCCTTCATCGGCGCCTTGATCGGCTTCCTGATCGCGGGCGCCCTGGCCGACTGGAGCGCGAAGTTCATGACGCGCCGCAATGGGGGGATCTACGAGCCGGAATTTCGCATCGTCCTTGTCATTCCGCAGCTCGTGCTGGGGTGTGCGGGCTTGTACGGGTTCGGGATCGTGGCGACGGATCTGCAGAAGTACCACTGGGCGTGGTCGGTGTTCTTCTACTGTTTGGAGGTTATGGGGATGGTGGTGGGCGCGGTGGCGAGCTCGCTTTATATCATTGATGCGCATCGTAGGTACCCCCTTTTCCACAGACCTTGCACCATTTCCTTCCTCCCACCGCTGGCGGCTTACTTGCTAACTCGCTACCCAAGGTAACATCGCCATCGAGGCATTCACATGCCTCCTCATCTTCAAGAACTTCTTCAGCTTCGGACTCACCTTCATGGCCTTCAAGTGGGTGAGCAACAACAACACACGGCATGTTTTCATGGTCATCTCGACCGTGCAAGTCCTCGTCTGTCTGCTCAGCGTCCCGATGTGTAAGCTCCACCCCTCCTCCCCCGTCCCATCACCCTCCAAACACACAGCTCCGCCGAGCCAAAGCTAACCCGCTCCTCTAGACGTCTTCGGAAAGCGAAACAGGAGCTTCTTCCATAGACATGATATCCTGAAGATGACGCACCTGGACTAATTGTTGCTCTTGGGGTATGCATCGTTAGGGGCGTTTACACGGTGTTTATTGGATCAAAGACGGGCAATGTCATGGCTGATGCCATGAAATTAATAAACTTCGTATTTGTTTTGTCGCGGATTAAACGACGGGTATAATGATTAGGCGGGACCAGTAGTGTTTCGGTCCTGACGAGGTCCGAACGTTACGAGTATGAATCAAAAATCCCAATCAAACGATATATTTCAATCCACTTTATCCCCAGAGAGAAGATTCCATTATAATAAATACTAGCTTAACAGCTTGTGTAATTCCATGCATCTATGCCAAACGTGATCCTATAGTAGTTCACCTGACGCCGCTTCCAAGACGCCCCCCCCATATACGGGTGTCCGAAAACCCCTACCCAAACTTAAAGCTCGCTCTTCACAGTAGGAGCGGTATATCCATTCTCGCTAACCCACTTCGCGACATCCTCGCGATCCCTCTCCAACCAGCTGCTCTTGGCATGGATGGAGTCCAAGCTCTGGGCCAATCCCATAGCGAAGCCCTTGGTGCTCCTCTCCGCGAAGAAAGCCTCCACTTTGGCCTTCTGCTCCAGGCTCGTGAAGCTGGATGTGCAGATCGAGACCATGGAGCCGAGCATGGACAGGCCTGCGGGGAGGCGGCGAGCCAGCTCGTCCCAGTTCTCCGTCATCCAGACGAACAGCGCGTTGATGCCGTCGGGGTGGGTACGTAGCGCGCTGATAGGCATGTAGATATCCTGCTCCTTGACCTCGTCGCTGATGGAGAGGGCGAGGGAGCGCTGGATGAGCTCTGGGTTCTTGGCGCGGCCGAGAGAGCGGAGGGCGGTGTTGCGCTCGTCGGTGTTGACGGAGTTGCGGTAGACGCCAAGGATGGTGTTGTACTATTTGGTCAGCTAAAGGACTGGATTGGAATGTGTATTATAAAGCTTACCTCCTCGACACCACCGTATTTCAGGACCATGGCGAAGACACTGCCACGAATGTTGGGGTGGATGGCGGAGTTGTCACCCTTGGAGAACTTGGCAAACATGTCCTTTGCGGCCTCGATGATAACCTTGTCGCCGGCGAGCCCAGCGCTACCAAAGAGCATGGCCTTGAACTGTTGCTCAATGTGGCCATCAGACTCCTTGAATTCCCATCCAGCCTTGTGGGCCTTCTCGCTCACGAGCTCTCTGGTGAAGGCTTCGATTGACTCCTTGATCTTCGGGTCTTCGAAGACCCATGCGCCTTGGATAGAAGCAAGTCTCGTGATAATTTCATTCCATACAACAAACTCGCTTTCGCTGTTAAAGCCCTTAAGCAGGTTCAAGACACCAGAGGTCTTCTGGTATCCGGATGTCGCAAGTGCACCAGCATCTGCAATCATACCAGCACGGTCCTCGACGGTCAGGAGACCACCCTTGGCGGCCTCACCGAGCTTCTTAAGACGCTCTGGCGTGTAAGATGTGCGGTAAATGTTGGTGTGGTCGGCATTAAGCTTGAAGAAATCGGTGCTGGAAAGGTCGAAAGTCTTCTCGCGCTCAGTGAGGGTCAGGCTCTCATCAACACCGTCCTTGGTACGAAGGCTGAGGAAGACAGGGTAGAGGATTTGGTCCTCCTCTGGCTTCACATCAGCTGTGCGAAGGAAGCGGTTCTGCTTGACGTGGATGCTCTTGTCGTCATTCTCAGTCACGGTAATAACAGGGTATCCAACGTTCTTGGTCCAGATATCCATTACCTTGCGGACATCCTTGCCACTGGCAGTGCTCAGGGCAGACCATAAGTCACCAGTTTGAGTGTTGCCATATGCGTGCTCTTTGAGGTAAAGTCTGATACCCTCCATGAATACATCCTCACCGAGGTAGGTAGAGATCATGCGCAGAACGCAGGAACCCTTCGAGTACGAAATGGCATCGAAGATCTGGTTAACCTCGTCGGCGCGCTTGACAGGGACCTCGATAGGGTGACTGCTACGCAGAGAATCGAGGCCAAGTGCGCTCTGGAGGTTGTCGGTGACATATCCTTGCCAAACCTTCCACTCTGGGAAGAAGATGTTGCACGAATACCACGACATCCAGGTAGCGAAACCCTCGTTGAGCCATAGTCCATCCCAGAAGTCCATGGTAACCAGGTTTCCAAACCACTGATGGGCAAGCTCGTGCTGGACAACTTCGGCGACACGCTCCTTGGTAGCAGCACCGCTGGTCTTCTCGTCAAACATCACATCGACAACGCGGTAGGTGATGAGACCCCAGTTCTCCATAGCACCAGCAGCAAAATCGGGAATGGCAACCATATCCATCTTTGGCAGTGGGAATTCGCTGTCGAAGGTCTTCTCGTAGAACTCCAGAGTGCGAGCAGCGAGCTCCAGGGAGAATCGACCGTGCTCAATATCCTGGTTAGGAGGAGCATAGACACGGACTGGCAGTCTGAACTTGTCGGTCTCGATATAGTTCAGCTCTCCAACGATGAAGGCCAGCAGGTATGTGGACATTAACGGCGACTTGTTGAACGTGACAGCCTTTTTGGCGGTCTTCGTAATCTCCGACGTCACCTCCTTCTCGGAGGCCACATCCATGTTGCTCAGGCAGGTGAGGTTCTTGTCCGCAATAAGCGTAATAGTGAAGGCGGCCTTCAGCGCCGGCTCATCGAAACATGGGAACGCCCTCCTGGCGTCCGTAGGCTCCATTTGAGACGTTGCGAGTATACCAGTCGAGCCATCCTTGTTCTTGTATGACGATCTGTAGAAGCCAGCCATCTTATCGTTAAGCTCGCCCGTGAAGGTCATCTCGAGCTGTGCCTTGCTGCCAGCTGGGATGACTTCTTTGAACGCAACCTTGGTCGTCTGTGTGGATTCATTGTATGATAGTTCGGGGGACGACCTGGAGGGCAAAATGGTCAGTTACAGTGCAAAAGAGAGTAAACAGAGAAGGCGGGGGACTCACGAGATCGTCTGTTCCCCAGAGATCACCTTCGTGCTCTTGATATTCAGCTCCAGGGTGTTGAGCGAAACCGATGTGGTGTCTTCCGCGACGTCCAAGTCAATGATGACATGCCCCTCATAGGTGAAGTCCTTGAAGTTTGGCTCGAGAGTCAAATGGTAGTGTCTTGGGATAACATTCGCAGGCAAGATCTCTCTTCCCTGTGTAACGTCCACAACGCTTCCCACCGCCTCTCTATCTCCGTGTAGTTTGCACATTTCGTGACGTCGGTAGGAGCAGTGTCTGGCCGAGGTAGCTTTGATTATATTCCTGGTATTTGAAAGTTGTGGCCGGTTGGAGGGTAATGTTGTCCTGTCTTCTGTTAGTTGGGGGCGCGGGGTATCGGGCAGTAGCAGGGCTAGCTTCTCTACGTACGTTGTCTTGGAAAGAGCTCGATAGGGCAGGTTGCTATTGGTGAAGCCGCGCCGCTGAATTGGGAACCTGCGAAGGGCTGGCCGTATATATAGCGAATTGCGAACAGTCAAATTGACCAGTGAAACTGCAGAGGCACGCATTGACTATGAATAAGAAAGAACAATCACTAAAAGGAGTGTGGGCGCGACTTTGGTCACGATGCGGGTGTGTACAAGCAAAACGGGGTGCAACTAGACCATACTTTTGGGATCATACCGGGTCGGGAAGACGCCGCCGACATTCACACCTAACATATCAGGCAAAATGGTGAATTTCTATGTGAAGAGCAAAATAGTAGAAAAGTTACTCGTCGTAAATTGATATTATTTTAAGAGTTATTTTATCCTAGTCGAATGAAAATACTCCATGAAGAGAACAATAGTAGCCCATGTTTTAGGGCTCTTTGGGCTATTGTGCTCCAGTTGTTGTAAACTCCAGTAAATGCTAAGCCTGACCAACCACACCCCGTATATGTCCATGCTGTTCCCTGGTATCACCCACCCCCTTGAAGCGCCCCTTGATTAAAATGATTGTGATATCGCAAAAAATGATTGTGTCATAGCATCGTATTGCCCAAACCGTTGCTGTTAGTAACGATTGGCACCTTCTCCCTTGCGTCGGCCCCCCCTATATGTAACTCCTGTTCAGTAAGGTTCTAGATCCCCTAGTCTGGCTGCTCGTCGCCGTCGATGCGTTGCGGTGCGTTTGGATTTGGGATTGGCAACCACATCCGCCATTGTTTGCCTCCAGTCCAGCCCGGCCGCCATATCTTCCATGCTTTCATCGACTCCCTCACTATCATACATATCAACCTCGTCGTCCCGTTTCCGGAAAATGCTTTCATGTTCGTATGATCGACCAAACCCGCACTTCTCAAACTCCATGAGCCCACCTCTAAGTTCATCTTGTACGCCGACAAAAATGCTCTGCCCATCGGGGGAGAAATCAGTACCAGCAATTTCTCCAAACAGATCGAGCGTCTGCTTTGACTCATATGTCTCAGCATCGATGACTGATATTATGTCTGCAGGTTCCGATGCTAACAGCACCCTCTTGCCGCTCCCTAATGGGGAATATTTTAAGCTCCGCACGCCGGCCATTGTGGAGGAAATTGTTGCCAATGGATTAGGCTTTCCGTCGTTTGTTTTCCACATCCTGGCATCCCAAATTTTGACTAATTTGTCTTGGTTTCCAGTTGCAACGTGCCATCCATTATCTGCCCAGTCGCAGGCAAAGCCGTAGTCACAATGCCCACCAAGCTTCTGAAGAATTTCTCCTGTTTCCGCATTGCAGATCATGACATCGCAAGTGTCTCCGACAAGCACCCGGAGCCGGCGGTCCGGGCTCTGGGCTGAGCAGTTGATTGCATGTTCATACTCGTGGTACCTTATGAACTTGTTGGTGGTGCAGTCTAGTGTGCGTATTCCGTTATCATTCGAAACGATGACGGCTTCGGGCAGTCCGCTCTGCCGACTGAGGTTGATTTGGATGTGATTTGTTATGCAGTTCGGATGATCCGCAACAAGCCCCTCGATGTGTTTAGACTCCGGCTGATTCAATGCCATCATTCCATATTCGCCTTGAAAGCCGCCGGCAATGAGAACACCATGGTTGGCTGCAAGAGTCGATATTCGAACGCCAGCCCAGGGGGAACCGTGTGTTGGCTGCACTTCTGGCTCGGAAAGGTTCATTGCAATGCAACGCTGTCCGTAATTAGGATTTGCCTGAATCACGCGGAATGAGCCAGCCAAGAAAACGTTATTCCTAGAACTGCAGGCAACAAGGTTCCGCAGTTGAAAGTGAGCGAGGTCTATCTTGTGCTTAAAATTCATCCGGCGAAACATGAAGAAATCTTCGCTGTCGTCCTGGATGGACGAGCGGCTGAGAAGATGCGGCAGCCAGGGTGGCGGAGTTAAGTTGTGGTAGTTTTTATAGCTCGCGATCCGCATCCTCCTGGCATCTTGTCGCTTGACCTCTAATTTCTTCCAGTTTATTCCCTGGATATCGCGCCTTTCGCCTCGTAAATCCGACCTTCGGACTTCGGTTGGCATGCTTGTTCCAAACTCGCGCAAACTCTCTAATCGAGGGCCCCTGTTTGCTTTCCTCGATTCGGATCTAACAGTGAGGCTCCAGCGGAACAGGAAATCATAGAGCGTCATGTTGTTCTGTGCATCGTCCACTTGCATGCCGTTAGCTGGAGGAGCATTGAAAGAGACCACATCATCGCCATCCACGAAGTCAAGAATGCCACCAATACTAGACTGCGTTGTGGTATTCGCTGGTGGAGGAATGTGCGAAACATGAGTCAAAGCCTGGCCATCAGGTTCCATGAGCGACGAGACGGCGCCGGAGCCTTCCCCATTGAGAACCGTGGAAATAGTAGGCATCGACCCTGCATGGACAAGTTGGCTTCCGGTACTCGAGGAAGGAGCAAAAAGTATAGGGTTAACAAAAAGAAGTGAAGTACCTTGATCATATGCCACCCCATGTGATACCGTTGGCTGCCCGCCTTGCTCTTGTCCATCTTGAATGTGTTGCAAGATTGGAAGTTGTTGCAGGGCTTGAATATGTTGCAAGATTTGAGGTTGTTGCAGGATTGGAAGTTGCTGCAGGTCTTGGAGCTGTTGCTGGATATGCTGCAGTTCTGGATGCTCGTTCTGGGTATGCTGCAGTTGCTGTGATAAGCCCGATATCTCATCTAATAGATTCGAAATCTGATAAGCCACAGCACCATGCCCATGTTCCTGTGGCCACGAGGGTTGCATAATGTCTGACTCGTCTCCGACGGTACCATTAGTGGTCTCATTGTCGTCATCGTCTGGGGAGATATGGCTTTGTGGAATTAAGGGTAGATCGGAGTTCCCCTCAGCTTCGGGAGGAGCCATATCTGTGTCGAGATCAACGGAGCCGGTCTGAGCTTGGTTGATATTCAGCTGAACCCCGCCATCCGACAGCACTCCTCCCTCGTCGTCGCTCATAGGATATGGCACAGATTCGCCTGGGGCGGCTGGCGGCTCTTGTATTTCAAACCCCGCTGACTGAGTTTCCCCGCTTTCGAACATATGAGATGGTTCGGCAAAGAGGCTGACACCATTATGGTTGTCGTCGTCGAAGGTTGGGCTGAGCTCCCCCTCCAGAGGGCTCCCGGGTACGCTGCCGGACATGACGATCATTTCCCGCATCGCGGGGGGACACGGCGAGAGTGTGTTTATCGTTGACCGGCGTTCGAGTGAGTAGTGCGACGGCAATAGTGACCGTCGGAACCGGCTTGATTGGCCGCGGGGAGTCGAAGTGAGACAGTTGGGGCTGTCGCAAACCACCGCCGCCTCCACCACCGCGCCTAAACGTGAGTACGAACCAAAGGCTTGGATGGCGTGAAGATCAGTTCGTGAATCTACAATAGACATTGAAGGTGAGTTGTCGTGAGGTCGCTCGCTGAGGACATGTCTCTGACTGTAGGGGCGCTGGCCAGTAGCGATTGGTGCCTGTGATGTGGCGGGGGGGAAACCAACCTACTGGCTCTCGGAGATGGATGGGGATAGCCAGCCTCGCCAGAGACATTCGGCCGCCGCTACTCACTCGTAAGCCCCGAGGTAAGATGACTGAAGCGCGAGTTGGGCCCCAGAATTTCTCTACACTACATACACCAAGCAAGACGAACTCTGTGCGGTGGCGATATACCTATAATCGGCTAGTAGACGCAGCATCGCAATAGATCCTTTAGTGCGCGACGTGGGGGTGGGGTGTACAGTACAGTCAGTTCAGTACAGTAATCAATATTTGAACTTGCCGAGACTCGAGCGCTCTTGATATTCAACATCCTGCTTTTGTCTCACATACACCTCGCACTGGACATGTAGTGCACAATGCATTTTCTGTATCGGCAACGATACTTCACTGTATCACATCGCAGTTCCCCTTTACCATCAAATACCTTCTAACAGACCCAGCGATCTGTCAGATGAAGACCCAATCTTCGAATCTCTTAAAGGATGCGCAGCCAGGGTAATATGCAGGAGAGCTTAAGCGGAAACAGGCGGCATGCAGCTGATGGGATCACACTCTGTAAGGATGGCACAGCCTGGACCAAATATATCGAGCATCCCGCCCGATGCGACAGTACATACTCTATATCCTCGCTTGGCTTACTCTCTCTGTCCAAGGCAGTGAATTGGGGGCTGTTGGATCGGGGTGGATCGGGCCACTCCTGGTGTTGACGGTCTACTCATGGGGTTTCTTGCAGCTTTCTCTCTTTGGACTTTGGACTTTGGACGTCTGTCTCCCTCTTGGGTGGGATGAAATGAAGACTGCCACTGTACATTTTCAGCGTACATTACACAGGAAGTCAAATCTTGATTTAACGCCCACACAACGTATACCTTCGCGTTTATAACTCCCCGATTTCCCTTGTGTGCTGAGCGACATTTTACCATCCAATCGTAGTTTTGATTTCCCACAGCTCAGCTTTCACAATGGCTTTCCAAGACCTCTGTTGGGTTGTAGTAACTGTGGTTGTGACTGGGAGCTTGGGTCATCTCAGCCCCCAGACCGCCGCTCCCCTCCCATAAATGATATGTGACAGTCGGGTCGGAACCCCGCGTCTTTGACGGCTTTCCGAACCAGGTATCCGGACTTTCGCTGCAGCCTGAACGGATCCTGCAACTTCTTATTGGGCTTTTGGTACGGTCGATCTATAATACACTACAGTTATTTATACTACGGGATGGGCGATCCGAAATATTATGGGAAGGAGCGATGCTGTATTAATTGTAGGGTAGTTTTAGCAGCTACTCACAGTCGTACCTTCCGTATATATTCGAAATTCTCATATAAAATAGATAAACTGTATTTATACTATTCAAATCAACGGTGATTATGTTATGTTCTTTTATAATCTCCTAGTTTAACACCAAGGCGGCTTTAGCTCACTTGGGAGAGCGCCAGACTGAAGACAACTTCAGCTCCGATATCTGGAGGCACTGTGTTCGATCCACAGAAGCCGCAATCTGCGAGTCGAGGATCACCTCGATTAAGAACACTATATTTTTTTGCCTTTTTGCTGCTTGAGCTGTCCTTTCCCTAGGGCAGCTTGAGCATACCAAGGTACTCGAGAAAAGCACAACAAGTACTCCAGTGTCTAAATTAATGCCCCGCCCTTAAGGTGGGTTACACGGAATCTTTTTTGATGAGGAGGTCCCAGGGCCAGCGATCGTGGACATACGATAACCCTCCCCTGGCGGCACCCCCATGTCCCCAAACGCGAGCCAATTCACCCGCCGCTTGAGGAGCCCCTGTCGTTCCCAAAATATCCCCAAAGTCAACGCCTCCTAGGTCACCCAGCCCCCAAAAACGTTACAATCTTCTGTTGACGAAAGCGACGATTACCCCCCAAACGACTTGTTGGCTGTAAGGGTGTACGCGGGGAAAATGCAGAGCAGCTATGATAGTGCTCAAAGACAATTCGAGTGATGATACCAACGGGTACTCTGTACCTAGATATCCGACGGGCGGTTGGCGTCGACCAGAAGAGCACGACGACTTGACAGAAGAAGACAAAATGGGAGACGGCAAAGATATGGCGTCGTGGGCAGGGCAGCCGTCCATAAAGGGCTCTACGGAGTCCATGCGAATGGCTCTGTTGACCATATCCCTCATTGGGATTCAGTAAGCTCAGCTGCTCAAATTCGGGGGGATAATTATGCTCATAGCTTTCTAGGTTCACATGGGGAGTCGAGATGACTTGTAAGCACCTCAATCGCATAGTTTTATTGACTACGGAACGCTAATACACTATCACAGACTGTACACCATACCTCCTCGCACTCGGGCTCACGAAAAGTCGAACCTCCCTCGTTTGGATCGCAGGGCCCCTCTCCGGACTCATAATGCAGCCCATCGTTGGCGTGATCGCGGACCAATCGAAGTCGAAATTCGGCCGGAGGAGGCCATTCATGGTCATCGCGTCGATACTCGTTTCGGTCTCGCTGATCGCGATGGCATGGGCGAAGGAGCTCGTGGGGGCGTTCGTGCAGGACGAGGAGAAGGCGAAGACGTGGACAATCGTGGTGGCCGTGTTTAGCATCTACGCTGTAGACTTTGCCATCAATGCTATACAATCCTGTGGCCGCAGCTTGATCGTGGACACCCTGCCTATCCCCAAGCAGCAACTCGGGTCGGCGTGGGCAAGCAGAATGGTCGCAGTAGGCCACCTGGTTGGGTACGCGGCGGGGACAATCGACCTAGTCTCTATATTCGGGAAGGGAATGGGAGACACCCAGCTGAAGAAGCTAGTACTAATCGCGTCCTTCATCCTAATGTTCACCGTGGGCGTGTCCTCATGGGCCGTGACGGAGCGCGTCCTCATCTCCGGCAAGGCGTCCGACGCGACGACGAGCGGCGTCAAGGTCGTGCGCAAGATCATCAAAACCATCATGCACCTTCCGCCCCGCATCCAGGCTATCTGCTGGGCACAATTCTGGGCCTGGATCGGCTGGTTCCCCTTCCTCTTCTACGGCAGCACGTGGGTCGGCGAGACCTACTTCCGCTACGACGCGCCTGTGGACGTGAAGCAGTCGGAAGACGCGCTCGGAGACGTGGGGCGGATTGGCAGCATGGCTCTGGTCGTGTTCTCCATGGTCACATTCGCAGGCGCCTTCCTCATGCCCTTCTTCGTGCGCTCACCGGAAGAAGACAACTTCACGCCACGCCCACCTAGCAGCATCGCCAAGCTCGTCAAGCTCGTTACAAAGCACAAACCTGACCTGCTCACCGCTTGGTTTATCGGACACTTCATGTTCGCCGGCGCCATGATCCTCGCGCCCCTCGCCTCATCCTTCCGCTTCGCCACCGCCCTCGTCGCATTCTGCGGGCTGTAAGTCCCCTCCCCCTATCTTCCAATAAAACACCACTAACCCCCCTCTCCAGCCCCTGGGTCCTCGGCTCCTGGGCCCCCTTCGCCTTCCTCGGCATCGAAGTAAACCGCCTCAGCAGCGGCGGCGCGCAACCGACCTCCTACCGCCGCCTCTCCAACGCGCGGCGCTCCGACTCCTTCGAGCTCGCGCGCCCGTCCTCAGCCTCTCTCCTGCACCGCAGCGGCGACGACGACGTCGCGTCCACGGGCGAGCTGTCGGGGATCTACTTTGGGATTCTGAATATCTACACCACGCTGCCGCAGTTTGTGGGCACCTTCATCTCGCTGATTGTCTTTTCGGTGCTGGAGCCGGGGAAGAGCCCTGAGCTGGCGGGCGAGGCGGGAGGGGAAGTGAGGAAGGAGGGGCCTAATGGGATTGCGATTTGTTTGTTTATTGGGGCGCTGAGCACGTTGGGGGCGGCGTATGCGACGAGGAGGTTGAGGTATTTGTAAAGGGGAAGGGGAGGGGAGTGTAGGCTTTTGGGATATCTACGATGTGTGCGTATTGGAGAGCGAGCGGACGAGGCAGCGTTTGTAAGTTGGCTTTGTAAGATTGTTTTGGTGCCGTTTTTTTTGTATAGTATGATTGCGATGCGGCTATTGCTGTGGGCGTTTTGGAGGATGGGATACCACTGTAGCGGCGCGATGCTGGTAGGAAACCATGTGTATATGATGCGTGTTTTTGTCTTTGTCTGGCTGTTGTGAGAATGTCATGGCTTAACCACCACCGTTTCCGGAGCATTGGACAGGGACTGGTATGCTACGTGCCTGGAAAGAGGCAGCCAGCTCTTCTTGTGTTCATGTGATGTACAGCTGGAGGTTGCTATGATTTCCTCACCACCACCCCTTTGGCTAAGACAGCTAACTACAGCTTCCAACCTGGCAGCCACTCCTTCCTTCATAGCTGCCTATCGAAAACCCTACGCAACCACCGTCCACCTGATGAATCGTCTACGTATATATACTCCCAAACTTGTATGTGCTTAGAAGGAAACAGCCAGTTCTCATGCTCACGTGCTATACAGCTGGAGATGCTATGATTTCCTCACCACCACCCCCTTGACCAAGACACAGCTTCAAACCTAACAGCAGCCCCTTCCTTCCTAGCTGCCTATGGCAAACCTTACGCAACCACCGTCCACCTGATGAATCGTCTACGTATATATACTCCTAAACTTGTATGCGCCTAGAAGGAGACAGCCAGTTCTCATGTTCACGTGCTATACAAATGGAGGTTGCTATTATTGCCTCACTACCACCCCTTTGACCAACACAGCTAGCTACAGCTTCCAGCTTGACAGCAACTCCTTCCTTCCTTCCTAGCTGCCTATTGCAAACCCTACGCAACCACCGTCCACCTGATGAATAGCCTACGTACATACGCCCCCAAACCCACACGTGCCGATCGATCCCCCTCCCCCTCGCCACCATCGTACATCCAACTACCAACCAAACTGACGCGGCGAAACTCCTGTCCGCCAACAGCAAACGGCGCCTCCCTGCCTGTCAACGTATTGTACAGTTACTGTACAGTACAACAGGTTGGCACAAACGCCACGCACCGCACACAAGCTCAGCTTGTGTATGCGCGTGTGCGTGTGTGTGTGTGTTTGTGGTATGCCGTGGCGCCGGGTCGGCGGGGGATGGGCGGGTGCGGACGGCGGTATTGCGGCGGGGCGGAGGGCCTGTGTCCGCTGGTTGGTGGTGTGGTGTACCCCGCACACCACCGGGGATACAACACCGCCAGCCAGGGCAGTGTTGCACTGGGGTAACGTAGATACAGGCATATAGGCAAATGTTGGCAGGGCTGTGGCGGACTGTACCATAGTAACATAGTACTGTCCCTGGATAAATGGAAGAAGATTGAAGCACACATCTAGATGAACTGAACACTGGACGCTGAACACTGAACACTTCTACGGCGGACCACAACGACGCTGTTTTTCTCCACACAGTATCGCCCCAGACTGCCCCAGTATCTCCAGTGCTACTCCACTACGTCCATCAGCAGCTCGCACATGGCAGTTCAGGGATGTGGGATGGATGTGCGGCCGGTGTGATTGGATAGGAAGATCGTCGTGGATTTGCTGTCAGAGGCCATGAGAGACATGCATACAAACATACATACATACATACATATGCATGGGAAGCGAGTAGAGAAGGAGAGAAGGAAGTGCTAAGGAGGGCGTACCTACTCTAGTTGGTAGAGTTGACTAACGAGGCTGTGTGCGCTTCCCTCACTCCCTAACTCCCTTACTTCCTTATTTCCTTACAGGGAATAATCGAAGGAACCAAAAGAACCCTGTTTTTTGATAGTGCTCCTAAATGCTACCATAGTAGTTGTATGGCGGTAAATGATTATATGCGCACCTGGGTGTGGAACCACTGTTTTTAGCGTCGTGGTATATGTCAAGGGCTCTCTCTACATAGTGGTGACCTACCCGACAGTGAAAGCCTCCCCATCCCAACACTCACCCCTCAGGCGCCCTTTCTCCATATTCCTCTCAACGGCTGCACCGACTGTCCATTGACAAACATATCCACGACTACCAATTTGTTTGGCGCGTTGCTAAGGTTGTTGACAGCCACAATACGGTCCATATATGACGGTGGCTATGGTGGCATTTAGATGCTAGAGGAACCAGGCTGGAGAGTACGAGTACCAACAATTGGATCCTGCAGGACACTACTCTGACTACTGTACTACTCAACTTACTGCTGCTTACTGCTGTGGCGGAGAAAGAAGGAAAGAAAGAAGAAACATACAACCTTACCGTACATATATTACTCTACACTGCGACTCTACACCACCTCTCTACAAGTGCACCACCGTCGCCATGGCGGGCCTATTCAGCAAATTCAAGACCGGCTCTGTGAGTCTCCCTCCTCTCTGCCATTTGCGCATCAGTGACCAATGGCGACCTTGCTGACTCTGCGTAACAGGGTCCGTCGAGTCCGGGGCCGAATTCGAATGCGTCGAAGAAGCAGCAGGAGCCTGTGGTGGAGCTGACCCCGCTGGAGAAGATGCTGGTCAATGCTGGGCCCATCCGACCAGACGGGAGCGACAAGTTCTTTGGGATGGAAAATGTACGAGAGCCCCCTCCCATTCTACACAGGTTGCGCAATTACTGACTTTGGCAAAATAGTTTGGGAATACCTGGTTTGTAATCATACTTCCGCAGGCGCGATCGCCTTTCTGACAATACACAGTTACTGCAATTCAATCGTCCAGGCTTTATACTACTCCATACCATTCCGAGAACATGTCCTACAATACCCCCCTCATTCGCCTCACGACACCCCGAACGCAAACCCAAAACCTGTCATACCGAGCTCCATGAACGGTGGAGCAGTTCACCCGCAAACCGCAAAGGGATTATCGGCAGCAGAAGCAGCGAAGCGGCGAGCGGCCGTAGCGGCCACGCCACCTCCGCAGGCGCCACCGGGTCAAGTTAGGCCAGAAGACAAGCCGGACTCGCCAGAGTACAAAAAGAAGCAGGCCATGCTGGCAGGGCCAATCGTGGACTTGACTTACGAGAATGCTCGTCAGTATGGCATGGAGGAATCCACCTTCACAGCCTTGAAGGACATTTTCACGACGCTCATTCAATCACAAACGAGGATGGGTATCCTCAGCCCACAGAGGTTTTTGGAGATCTTCAAGCGGGACAATGAGATGTTCCGCACTACTATGCACCAGGATGCTCACGAGTTTTACGGAATTCTCCTAAATGCTGTGATTACAAATGTGGAAGAAAATGCGAGGAGACTCAAGGAACTTGAGCCGCCTAAGAATGAAGAAGCTCTGGGTGACGGCATGATGTCGGCCTTTGCCAATGCTGCGTCGGCGATGGGCCTGTCAACTGGTGCTCAATCTCCTGGGACTGGGTGGGTTCATGATATCTTTGAGGGCGTCTTGACGTCTGAGACTAGATGCCTTACTTGTGAAGCTGCTTCTCAGCGAGATGAGACGTTCATTGATTTATCAATCGATTTAGAAGAGCACTCGTCGGTAACTTCCTGCCTCCGGAAATTCTCTGCGGAGGAAATGCTGTGCGAGAGAAACAAGTTTCATTGCGATAACTGTGGAGGGCTACAAGAAGCTGAGAAACGCATGAAAATCAAGCGGCTGCCGAAGATCCTGACGCTACACTTGAAGAGATTTAAGTATACCGAGGATTTGACGCGCCTGCAGAAGCTGTTCCACAGAGTCGTATACCCATACCATTTGCGTATGTTCAACACGACAGACGACGCAGCGGATCCGGACAGGCTCTACGAGCTCTATGCCGTCGTTGTGCACATTGGTGGAAATGCATACCACGGTCATTACATATCAATTATCAAGACACAAGATAGAGGGTGGTTATTATTCGACGACGAGATGGTCGAGCCCGTCGATAAGCACTACGTGCGCAACTTTTTTGGTGATAAACCGGGGATGGCATGTGCATATGTCCTGTTCTACCAGGAAACGACGTTAGAAGCCGTTCGCAAGGAACAAGAGGCTGAGGGTGTTGCGGAAGTTGCAATTGCTACGGAAGAAGCGGGCATTCCCACCACGCAACCGCAGACGCCAGCCGGCGCGAACGCAGGTCTGATTTCGAGGCAGATGACACTGCCTCCGTCACTTACGAAAGACGAACTTCCACCCCTAGCCCACGCAGTGACGAACCCTACACTATCGACATCGCCCGAGATGAACCCGGCGGTGCAGGACACAATAGCACAGTCTCTACCATCGCAGTTTGAGGTGCCCAAGAAGACCGACCGAGCTGCTGCGAAGAAGGAGAGCAAGGAGGCCGAGAAAGCAAGGAAGCTGGCGGAGAAGGAGAAAGCCAAAGCCGACGAGAGGCAGAGGAAGGAACTGGAGCATAAGCGCAAGGAGGCGCAGAAGACGCAAGCCGAGGCCCTGAAGAATGCGGTGAACGCGAGCAAGGTCTCAGCGGCTGAGGACGAGGAGAAGCGCCGGCGCGAGTCCGCGGCGGGCGCGGCGTCGCCGGCGAATGGACCGGCGGATAACGGCAAGAAGGAGAATGGCTTCATCAGCGGTCTGACTGTCAACCGCAATAAACCCGGCGCGAAGAGCATGAGTCGCAGGTCGCTGGGCTGGCTCAAGTCGGACTCGGGGAAGGGGGATGTGGCGGTGGATGGGGAGCCGATACCGCCTATCCCCGATCGGTTGGCGAAGCCGGCGAAGGAGAGATTTAGCTTTAGCTTGGGGAAGAAGAAGAGTAATCTTACCCCGCCGCAGCAGTGAGGGGGGTGAGATGGAGGGGGTGTATGCAGGGTTCTGGAGGTACATATATGTGAGCAGAGGCCACGAGATGGTCTGCAAAAGTACGGGAAACAAGGGAGGGATATCTGTCTGTCTGCCTGTCCGCCATCACCTTACCGCTCATTTCATGGTCAAGGCGTCGTCGTTGGACATATTCCGAGTGTAGATCATTATTCCGGGCAGCAGCGTCACGGATGAAATGGGGAGGGAAGTAATTAGAACAGTATCACGTAGCACACAGTACGCCGTGGGGGGGCTGCACTTCCAGGCGGATACACGGAGGGACACAGGGTCTGTGTTTCTGTCGTTTTGGTTTGAAGGGTTTGAAGTGGCGAGCACATTGGATAGTATGAGATTGGGTAGATCCGACGATGGATATGGAAATATTGTCTGATTACCACCACCTCCCTCCCCTCCCTCTTCCCGCGTGCTCGATTCTTTCATATAACTCGATGATTTTTGTGAAAAGAGGTTCGTGTTTCGTGACGATTCGTTCTGTTTGTAAAGGCCTTCCCTCCGCCAATCCCCCTGTTTGGTAAACGCCGTGTATACCTCGCTGTGTCCCGTAATTTGCTATAGTACAGATTTCCAACCATTTGCTTTCGTATTATGATACCCGCACTCGCGTTCTATGCGCTCGCTCGCTCTGCCATGATAGATGGGCCGTCCTGGCCTAGCACAACGGTTTCTTATCCGAGGATCAGTTCGTAGACTATGACGAGGAGGTTGATGCCGATTAGGGGGACTGGGTGTTTGTTAGTCTATCATCCTTCACGGTATCCGTCTGCCTGTTTCCTAGTCTACCAACTCCCCCCATCCACGCGTACATCCCACCTCGCGCACCGAGAATAGAACCACAGAAGAGGAGGAAATAGACATACTCCTCATCAACGTCCGCACACTCGCAATCAGATTCACTATCTTGCTCTTCACGCTCGCGTCCCCCGGCCCGGCGCCGAAGGCGGGTTCGGTCGCGGAGGAGGCTGACCAGCCTATGCGTGCGAGGAAGCGGTCTTCGGAGAGGATGGCGATGGCATTTGTGACGAGGACCATGACTGCGGAGTGTTAGTTTCTGAGGTGGTGCGCTGCGGATTCGGGGGACGGGGGTTGGGGG
>JPKC01002465.1:0-42873 GCA_000750925.1 Pseudogymnoascus sp. VKM F-4518 (FW-2643)
GAGCATTTTTGGGTCAGCTGAGCTAACCCCTGATGGTCTGCTCACCTGTGTACTCTCGCTTCTGCCCCCTTGGACACCCCAATCAAGAACCATGAGCCTTTCCGCGGCAACTTTCCGAGGCAAAATGTACAGCCAAGGATGCAACAATTCGTGGATCGTTTAGCATGCGAATTATGAATACCTGTAAGTGTGGTACACTAGTGAGGGAGATCCATGTAAGTCACGGGTAATCCATTTCATTATCTCAAGGCTATATCTACGCTTTGGAGTGATAAATCACTCTCGCATTTTATAAACGCAGAAGAGCTTTTTAAAGCTTTATTCTATAATTCAGTTTAATATTTCGACGGTGGGAAGGAAGCTACAAGTTCAGTACTATGACTGTCAACAGAACGCGGCAGTTTTATCTGGTTGGAGTTACGCCTCCTGCAACACGGGAGGTCGATGTAGATTCAATCCTGGATCTAAAGACACTGAAAACCAATCTTGGACTTGCTTTTCACATTATTGAGCCAGCTGGTAAGATTTCCTCTTCTCAGTTCCCTGTTTCTCAGAGCCTTCGCTAAAATAATATATAGGCATCGATTTTCAGACAGATGAACATGGTGCGATAGAAGGCCTGGAGGGCATACTTGATGCCACTGCGCCTATAGGAATCACTATTAATGGCCAGCCTGTTTGTGAAGTACTTGGGCCTAAAGGCCTTCCAGGCGTTGGATCATACTACGAGATATTTCCCGACCATCTCGGGAATATTATTCGTCTGTTGAGGAAATATGGATCCGTCGTCAAGGCTGTCAATATGGGCAAGGTCAATTATCATACCGACGATCCAGTAATTGCTGGATACCTCTTCAGCGAATCCATATACTTTACTAAAAAGATTACTCCCAACCATCCTCTATGGGGAATCAAAGACAACACAGCAATATTCATTGGCGACACAGAAACAAAGGCCTGGCAACAAAACCATAAGTTTCTGCCACCATCGCTTAGTCCGAAAGCAATCCGCCATTATACTCCTCTCATGGAGCAAACAGTGCGGGGGTCATTCAAGGTTTTTGATGCGATAGACGCGGCCGGCGAAACTTTGAACGTTTACCAATATATGCACGAGCTTGCAGCGCAAACCATCGGCAAGTTCTGCTTGGGTCTTGATTTCGGCCACTTCAACGAACCAGACTCTCCTGTCGATCCGATAATCCACGATATTGCGGATATGTTACTTTTGAATAAGAAAGTGACGGCCCGGGGTGACTGGTATGGGGCACTACCCTTTGGAGACCCGAAGAGGCTGAAGGATATGCAACAGCGCACCTACTCAAGGCTGCAAGGTGCGATGGACACAGTTGACTCCCGCGACAAACCCGATCTCCCTATGGCCGATGCAGCCTTGAAAGCAACCTGCGTAGTAGACTATCTCAATCGTGCCATCGACGAGAACGGCCAAAAACTACCAAAGGATCTCATCCTCCCCAACATGGTCATAATGACCGCCGCAGGCTTTACCACAACTTCTGCACTCCTTTCCTGGATGATATACTCCGCCATCACCTACCCCGGAGAGCAGGAGCGCCTCCTCCAAGAGCTCATTGACTCTAACATCAACAACGATATCTCCTGGACCCCTGAATACGCCGCAAATCTCAAATACCTCGACAAATTCGTCAAGGAGACCCAACGCCTCCACAATCCCTCCTTTCAACCCGCCCGAACTACAAAAACCGACGTCATCCTCCCTGGTGGCTGGCACCTCCCCGCTGACGCTGTGCTAGTCCCTGCGTTGTACGCGATCCATACCAACCCCGCCGTGTGGGAGAACCCACTGCGATTTGACGTCGCAAGGTGGGACACAGAGGCCGTGAAAAAGAGGCATCGGTGCGCCTATGTCCCATTTGCGGCTGGTCCAAGGGGATGCATTGAGTTTAACTTTGCATTACAAGAGGTCAAGATTTTGTTTTCTGAGTTGCTGTATAGGTATGAGTTCAGTAAGGAGAGTCATGGGTCTGTGGATTATGATCCGGATTTCCAGCTGATTAGGCCTATGAATCTGTATGTCAGGGCGAGGAGGAGGACTACATGGCCGTCAAAGACGACTTCAAAAAATGAGACTTAAATTCCACAAAATGTATATACTGATATGTGCTGTTTGGGAGGAAATCGAAGTTTGCAATCTAAGTCTAGGAATTGTTGTTTAATCGATCTACAGTTACAAGTTGTTAGATAATAGCATTTTACGGTTTTAAATGCAATCATCCCTACTTTATAACTGGGAGCTATATAGTTTTGACGCCGAAAACTTCCCGGTTTTTACTGCTGAAATCAGTTTTCTATCCAGCACGTAATTTGTTCTCTACCCATATAGAGCCAGTTTATCATTTGGAGGATTTCTCTCGGGTCTCCTTGGCTGCTGTTCCTTCCCCGCATTTCGGTGTGGATGGCTTCCCCTGCCTGCCGTTTCTTCTCCACATTTTAGTGTGAGCGCCTTTCCGCGGCACAACAACCGGCAACTGCTTATGAAGGTGTCGGAAATCGCTGGAAGACATTATATTATCACATTACACCAAGCCGTGGCTATTAGACGGCAATATATATTTTATCTACCTTGATCATTGGGCGAGCTAGTTAGGTCAGAAGAAACTAGTCACTCTAGATTCGTATCCCAGCACAACTGCAAATAGACCACGCCTGACTTCAACCAAAATTGTCATTACAGCTCTAATCAAATTAAGAAAACTGCGACGATTCTGCTCTCTTTATTTTACAAGATTGCCTATATTTCATAGTTCATCATCGTACTACAGAACAACCAAAAATGGCCTCACCTGTGAAGCTGCCTGGTGCAGGATTCAAGTTCCCCAGTGTTCCTTGCTCATGGAACGAGCGCGACTCCCTCCTTTTTTCCGCCAGCATTGGTTGCAAAGCCCACGAGTTACTGTTTCTAAACGTTCGTCCTGCCTCCTTGGTAGTCTATAAAATCTCACAATCTAACAATTTCTCTCATCAAAGGAACTCCACCCAGACTTCCAGCCGTTTCCCACCTACCCTGTGATCCTACAATTTAAAGGCTCCTACCAAAGCATCATCGACTACTATACCACAACGCGCACCCCTGCCATCCCAGGTGTCCCCCCCGTTAACCAAACCCGTGTCCTTGACGGCCAGCGCCACATCCAAATATTCCAGCCCCTCCCTGCCTCCTCCACCGGCCACGCATTTGAGCTTCAGATCACCTGTCTCGGCGTCGCAGACAAGGGACCCGCAGGGATGATCACCGAGACGGAGGCACTGCTCGTGGATACCCTGACAGGCACAACGTACTGCCGCATTCTACGACAAAGCTTTGCCGTTGGGCAAGGCGGCTGGGGCGGTCCGAAGAAACAGAAAGAGACTGTTTACGTGACGCCGAAGCGCGAGCCGGACGCGGTATATACGCAAGTTACAACCAAAGAGACGGCGCATTTGTATCGACTGAATGGGGATTATAACCCCTTACATTGCGATGATGAGGTGGCTAAGAAAGCAGGATTTAAGGGGATTATTTTGCATGGGCTTTGTACGTGGAATATGAGTGCACATGCGGTGCTGAGTACATTTGCGGGAGGGGATGGGAGGAGGTTGAGAGAGTTTCAGGCTAGGTTTAAGAAGGTTGTGTACCCGGGTGATACGTTGTTAGTGGAGATGTGGAGGATGGGGAGAAAGAATGGGCTGGAGGAGGTGTTGTTTAGGACGAGTGTAGAAGGACAGGAGGCCTTGAATAATTGGAGGGCGCTTTTGGCTGTCGAGAGTGTGGGAACAAAGCTGTAAGGGGCTTTTGACCTTCCATCTGGCATTGAAAATGGGGCGGATACTATACTCGAGGTGCTGTTGCAGATATGGATTCGTCTATAACAGTCAAATTTCAAGCAAATACAACTCATTTATCACTAATGTTCATTATTTCTGTTCATCGTCGCACCAAAATGAGTATTTTCTAAGTTGCACTATTAGTAAACTCTGGGTTGTGGATTCCCACCCGTGGGTTCCACGGATATAACACGACGTTTACCACGGCGTACGTACATACCATAACCCCGGTTATATACCCCGCATGCTATCCTGGTCATCTAGAATTCCATCTTTGCACATCTACTCCGCAATTACAACACTCATGAACCGATGGATTTATTTACCCACGGCCGGTGGAAATGCCTGTCTTCTGTTGCCGCCCCTGTCCGGAGGGCACGGATCGCGGTCCGAAGTCTCTCTGACTACCTTTCTCGTTGCGGTAACCTTTGAGGTTATTGTTCAAGCTCCTTTCGGATAGCCCGCGGCAGGAAAGAGGCAATCTCTAGCATCAAACCATCCTGCCCAAGGTAGTAAGTCGGATCATGGTAGAGCCTGACCTTTATCTTTAAACAAGCACCACTTTGTTTGTATATTTTCTCCCATAACTTAGGTGCTCTTTGCATTCTACCACCAGCGCCATTCATTCTTTATACCGAAATTTTTATATCCATCTTTGAGAATGGGGGACCATAGCGACTTTGAAGCCCACGCTGCGACCTTCATGCGTCCTGAAGGCCTACGCATCGGCAGCAACACTACAGAAGCTCACCCATCATCCAAACACCGCCCAGCCTACCACCCCTCATATGATGCCGTCTCTGAGAATGGCTACCGCATTAATGAGCTCATGATCAATGAGCCCACTTCCGAGCCCTTCAAAGTCGTGGTTATCGGCGCCGGCGCCGCCGGCATTGATTTCCTACATCATGCCGTGCAGACTCTCCCACAACTCAACGTGCAGTTTGCAGTTTTTGAAAAGAATGCGGATGTTGGTGGGACATGGTTTGAAAACCGCTACCCGGGGTGTGCATGTGATGTTCCTAGTGCTAGCTACCAGTTTGCCTGGTGCCCAAATCCGAATTGGACAAGCTATTATTCGGGCTCAAGGGAGATTTGGAAATATATGAAGATGATTGCGACGAAGGAGGATATGTATAAGTATATTACGCTGCGTACAGAGGTGAAGAAGGCCGTGTGGAAGGAGGACAAGTCAAGATGGGTTATTAGCCTAGCGCAGAGGGATGAGGCAGGAAATACTGTAAGGGAATGGCATGAGGATGCAAATTTATTATTGAACGGCACCGGATTTTTAAAGTAAGGGCCGCATTTCCATGATATTCGAGAAGTAAACTAATATGAGAATGCAGTGCATGGAAATGGCCAACAATTCCAGGACTCAATACATTCAAGGGAAAGATGTTTCACACAGCACGCTATGAGGCAGGCTATGACCTCAAAGGCAAACGCGTCGCTGTCATCGGGTCTGGAAGCTCTGGTGTCCAAGTCGTCGCCTCGATCTATAAAGACATTTCGAAGCTGTATACATGGGTACGCAGCCCTACCTGGATCACTGCAGGTTTCGGACAGAAGTTTGCAGGACCCAACGGCGCAAACTTCCAGTACACAGATGAGCAAAAGGCGGAATGGGCACGCGACCCGGAGAAGTACAGAAAGTATAGGAAGATGATCGACCTGGAACTTAATCAGCGATTCAAGCTCGTGCTACGCAACACCGAAGAGTCAGACGAGGCTAACGAGTTCTCGTACAAGGAGATGTGCATCAAGCTCAGCAACAACCCGCGTCTCATCGACAATATTATTCCCAAGAACTTCAACGTCAGCTGTCGCCGGCCCACGCCCGGTAATGGCTTTCTCGAGTGCCTTGTCGGTGAAAAAACGACCTGCTACACCGATACCATCGCCGGCATCACTCCGAACGGATTCCTGACCGCTGACGGTACAGAAGTTGAAGTCGACGTGATCATCTGCGCAACAGGTTTTGACACCTCCTTCCGCCCGCAGTTCCCCGTCATCGGCCTCGACGGGAAATCTATATCCGAGAAATGGGCAGGGCTTCCACTCTCCTACGCTGCCGTCGGCGTCCCAAACGTTCCAAATTACTTCATGTACTCTGGTCCCTTTTCTCCAGTCGCACAGGGGTCCGTGCTGCCGCTTCTCACGTTGGGAACGAAGCACTTCCTCCAAGTTATTCGAAAGATGCGTAAAGAGCACATAAGGGAAGTTTGGAGAAGTGGGGCTTATGCGGGGTAAAGGACGCTAAGACAGGAACAGGGGTAAGGGGTTACCCCGCTTCCCCACCGGCTTCGGAACTTACTTCCTACAACCGCCGCCGCGGATCAACTTCCCACGGCGTCTTCCCACGGCAACCTTAACCCATGGCAACTTAGCGTTGGCAAACATTTCCTGCGCTGTGCATGTTCCTATGCAATTCCGTTCTCCTCCGGGTAGAATTGGGGAATAAGACACATGGACAATCGTCAACATTGTGAGTGGCGCTGTTCGGCATGTAGCTTAACTTGATCTATATTCTCTTCCATTAGCTACTATCCCCGTCTTCGCTGGCTCTATTAATTTCCTATCCTTTGTACTCTCTACGGCGATCCTCTCTTTTGATTTGCCAACTCAAACTGCGTTACGTTGATTTCCGTGCTTCCTGATCATGTCACAAACCATCACCGTCGCTCCTCCCAAGGAGCTTTGGCGGCATTCTCACCCAGAAGCAACATATCTCGAACATTTCCGTTACTATGTCAATAAGCGACATAATCTGAGCTTGCAGGTGAGTACGTGCTCCCTATGAGCAGAAAAGGGCTGTGTCGTTTGAGGAGATGAATGTTTAACATTTCAGGGTAGACATACGATGATATTCACGAATATTCCACATCCCGCTATGCCGACTTCTGGGAAGATGTCTTTTACTATTCCGATATTATTCACACAGGCTCTTACAGCAAGGTACTCCCCCACCGCGAATTTGATCATAGATTCTCTGAGCTAATGATGCAACCAGGTTGTCGATACTTCCGCTCCCATGGACACTATCCCGAAGTGGTTCGACGGTGTGAGGCTCAATCTCGCCGAAAATATTCTCTACGGCCCTGGTCGCAACCCTAACAAGCTCGCCGTAACCAGCATCCGGGAAGGGAACACCGATGTGCGCTCCGTTACCTGGGGCGAGCTACGCACCCTTGTCGCGCGCTACGCCGCAGCGTTCCGGAATGCGGGAGTAGAGCCCGGCGACCGTGTCGCCATTGTCGCCTCGAACACGCTCAACACGATGCTCGTCTTCCTTGCAGTGACAGCGCTTGGTGCGATCTTCACGAGCACCAGCACGGACATGGGGACGAAAGGTGTTCTTGACCGGTTGCTGCAAGTCAGGCCGCGGATCGTGTTGATGGAGGACTTCGCTGTGTATGCGGGAAAGAGAACGAATCTCAAGCAGAAGGCCATCGAAGTGGCGAGTGCATTGAAGAACACGCCGGAGTTTGAGAAGTTCATCGTTTGCCCGAGAGGTGCAGAGGTGGGAGATATCTCGCAGATTTCCAAGAGCCAATCCCTTGCTACCTTCTTGGCCACCGAGAAGCCTATAACACGAGAGCAGCTATTCCCCCAACATGCCTTCAACACACCTTACCTAATCGCCTACTCCTCTGGCACAACTGGCCAGCCAAAATGCATCGTCCACGGCGCAGGTGGCGTCCTCATCTCCCAAAAGAAAGAGCTTCTCCTCCACTACAACATCGGCCCCTCTTCCACACAAATGATCTTCACCACAACCTCGTGGGCCATGTATAATAAATCCATCACTTCCCTCCTTACAGGCGCCCATATCATCACGTACGACGGCTCGCCCTTCCATGCCGCCCCTGCCGTCCTCCTAGAGATCGCCGCCCAGCACAAGGTTACCCACCTAGGCATCTCCCCACGCTACCTCGAAGAACTCGAGCGCCGCCGGGTCGAGCCGAAGAAGCAATTCGACCTCTCTGCCTTGGAAATGGTGAACTGCACCGGCGCCGCCCTCCTCCCACAGCAATACGCCTGGTTTTACGACACTGCCTTCGGAGCCCACGTCCAGCTCGCCAACTCTGCTGGCGGCACAGACACAGCATGCTGCTTCGCGGCGCAGGTCCCTAGCCTCCCCGTTTACGCCGGCGAACTGCAACGCCCGGCACTAGCAATGGACATCGGCGTCTTCGAGGCCTCCTCCTCTCCATCGGACGGCAGCGGAAGTACCCGCGGCGTTCCCGTCCCGCGCGGCCAACCCGGCGAGCTCGTTGTCCGCAAGCCCTTCCCTAGCATGCCCGTTATGTTCTGGGGCGCCGGCGGCGCAGAGCGCTACCACTCGGCGTACTTCTCGCAGTTTGCCGACGTCTGGACGCAGGGCGACTACATCCGCATCGTCGCGTCAACGGGCGGGGTCGAGTTCCTCGGGCGCAGCGACGGCGTCCTCAACCCGTCGGGCGTGCGCTTCGGCTCCGCGGAGATCTACTCCGTCGTCCAGCACTTCCCCACCATCCTGGATAGCATCTGCGTCGGGCAGCGGCGGCCGCGCGACACCGACGAGCGCGTGTTCCTCTTCGTGCATATGCGCCCCGGTGAGAAGTTCACGGGGGAACTCGAGGCCGAGATCAGGGCCGCGATTAGGAAAGCGCTCAGCGCGCGCCACGTGCCGAGGTATATATTCGAGTGTCCGGAGCTTCCTATGAGGATTAATGGGAAGAAGGTCGAGGTGCCAGTGAAGGCGGTTATCAGCGGGAAAAGGGTGGTGGCGAGCGCGACGCTGGCGAATGCGGGGTGTCTTGGGTTTTTCGAGCGCTTTGCGAGGGTTGAGGAGCTCGTGGGTGAGGAGGGGAGGGCGAGGTTGTAGGGATATTTAGAGCATCGTTGCTACTGGCGAAAGCAAGGGGCTTAGATTCCACGCTATGCGTAGTAGCACGATTGAGACTATTAATCTGATGATACAAGAGCATAGAAGACGGGATGCCAAATTCTCTTAAGTCCGTGGCCGTATGTGGTAGTTACTCTCATATCGCAAAAAGCGTCAAAAATATCAAAAACATACAACAGTGGGCTACGACGGGGCGAAAGAGGATACGATCGTTTCTGAGGATTATACGAAAGGAATAAAACACCTATTTTGACTTAGAAGAGATTGAAATGGCAATTCAGCTTATAGCTTAAACGCGTCAGTGGGGCAGAGGAAGGAAAAGCCTCTATGGTTACAGACTGCAATTCGGCTGTGTACAAGTAGAGTGGTACTTCGGTTTCAATATCAGAATAATAACCACATACGAACATAGACTCAAGAGAAGTTGCGACCGCTGCCAGCTCATGACAGGTACTGTAGAAGGACTCTAGGATTTAGTGAGCCCTAGGGGCTACGAGCATTACACGTGTGGGCAAGTGGGTCAGCAATCAGATATAACTGGCTGTCTCTTCCGTGAGCTGATGAGGAGTGTCATGGCCCAGTGCACGACTTGTTCCGAATAAGCTATAGAAGACGGTACCATTCGACTCCGGGCCATAGCAGAAGAAGACAATGCAGTGGATGGACACCCGTTCCGTCCAACCCCTCGTCTCGAAGTCCTCAAGCTCGAGATACCTATAGATCCCAAGCAGGCCTCTAGCTCTGATTTGAACCACGGCCATGAGCTTAATGTAGTAGCCTTCGAAGGTTAGTTTCGCTAACAATTATTGGGAACTGAGAACCAGGATTATTGCCTAACAATGAGACAGGGAGCCCTGGTGCACGCTATGTCGTTGGCAGCCGACCACATAAGAACTTCACCCCAGACCTTATTCAGCGGCTGCGTATATGGCTTGATGACTGTCAGGTCAATCATGAGACGTGTCCCCGCCGTCACTACCCATTGCTACCCACAAGGGTGGTTGATATAGGCGATGGAGTTGGGTCTCCAATTCACTTGGAGAGTAACTAGAACGGGTCCCCGGGACAATACGCTGCTCTGAGCTACTTCTTGGGTGGCGATCAACCTTACAAGACGACCATGTCTAATATCAACAGCTACATTCAAGATCTGGCCTCAATCGCCTTCCCAAAGACTTTATCCGACGCCATCAAAGTTTGTTATGAGATAGGTATACGGTATATCCGGATCGATGCACTGTGCATTGTTCAGGACGACCCAAAGGACAAAGATAGAGAGATTAGCCAGATGGGAAGGACCTACAAATATGCGACCCTTACAATCATGGCGGCTAGCGCGAGGAGCGTATACGAAGGCTTCTTGGGTGATGCAAAAATAGACGCGCCGGAAGCCAAACTCCCCTTCCATGTCAACGATTCCACTATCAGCACTACGAACTAAGAACAAACTTCGTCCGAACATCAATTCAATTTGGAAAAGGGTTGTGGCAATTTTTCCAATGGCTATGGATGGAATCGCTCTGGACTTTCCCGAGCGAGGCTACCGGATGGAGATCTAAAGGCCCTTGTCTTAGGAATGACATTCAGCAACTCGGGGGCGCATTGCGTGATCTTCTTTGTGCTTCACAGGCTAGAGTGCGACACCTATGAGCGGATAGGCCATGCTACACACAGAGTTTAACCCAGGAAGAGTCAATCGCAATCATGTCCTGGGCTAAAAGAGAAGTAGTTGGTATTGAATAGGCACTTAGGGAACAAGTGTGATGTATATTGCTGTGAACATTGCTATCTACCTCAAGAGCCTACGGTCATGGCTAAGTTAGTGGCAGAAGATAACCTTAGATGAGGTCTAGATTGCCTCTAAGTGGTGGAAACTTCGGATCAAATTTTGCTGATGCATAGCAGTAGTCAGGTTCCCCGCATCTAAACCATAGCTTCATATAAATGGCGGCAACTCTCGCTGTGAACTGAAGCGACGATAAGCACGGAATAATTGCTGTAATGGGGCTCATCTCGGAATCTACCAGTCTTTTAATCCGCCATGCGCCAATCTGCTGGGGTCCGCCTTTGAGTCGAATGCAATCAGTATGGAACTATATAAGATGCAACAGTTCACCCAAACTACTGTGTGCTCGTCTACCCTGTTATAAATCATAGAAACGCGGAATTTAGTTCCATATTCTTAAGACCTAAAGCTGTTTGAGATCTCCGGGAATTCTTAGAAATACCAAGAACGTAGCTTCCATCAATAGCTCTGAGATTGAGACGCAAGATGAAGCTTGTCACCGCTTTTTCTGCCTTGTTCTCAGCTACGGGTGTCGTCGCTACCATCACAACCAGTGGCTACAATCAGATTAAACTCTACCCAAGATGTGGACAAGAGAATGTCAATCCCGATGCGCAGCTCTCTATCACCTTCCCATCTCCACCGGCTATAGGCCCCAACGGCACCATTCGCGTCTATGATGCGGCAGACAAAAAACTCATCGATACTCTTAACCTCTCGATTCCATTTTCCCCGAGCCCATCCGGAAACGGTTCAACCAAGGCTAATTATTCAGACACCACGACTTACCAAACAAACATCATTGGGGGAATGGATTTTTATTTCTATCCAATAATAGTTCGCGAAAATACAGCGACTATCTACCTACACAACAACCAACTCACGTATGGCCGAACTTATTACGTTGAAGTAGACCCGGAAGTCCTGCAGCTGGCCGACGGGACATTTGGCGGCTTCACATCGAGCAACCCATGGACCTTCACCACTAAATCCCACGGCCCAAGTGCCGATGCTACGAGAGTTGTAGTTGCTGCAGATGGATCCGCAGATTTCAACACCATTCAAGGTGCTATTGATTGGGCTCCCGCTCAGACACCCAAGCGCATTACCATCTTTATAAAGAACGGCAACTACGAAGAGTTGGTTTATTTCCAATATAAATCAAACTTGGTACTGCGTGGTCAGAACCGCAGTCGAACAATAGTCGGCTATCCTAATAACAGCGCCTTCAATCCTCCAAATCGTCAAGGTCCTTCTCGGCGTCCTGCATTTTCTTTCCACGGAGTAAGCGATGTCCAGCTCAGTGACTTCACGATCAGCAACTACTACAAGGGCCAGGCCGAAGCGCTCTTAATAGAAGGCGTTCGTGTGGTAATCGATCATATGACGCTTAACGGTTCCGGGGATGCCCTCACCACTTACGGCTCTATATTCATTACTGACAGCGAATTGACTGGCGATGTTGATACTGTGCTAGGTTATGGCTCGGCTTATTGGTTGCGTAGCAAGATTGTGTCGCTAGGTGTACTTTCGTGGACTCGTACAGTTCAAGGCATCCATGGCAATGTCTTTGTCGACTGCACGCTCATCAGCACTGAGGGCAATGCTACGTTTGCACGTCTTCCCGACAATAGTGGTGGTGTCATGCCTAACTGGCCATATACTGAGGTTGTCCTGATTAACGCTAAGACGGACGGCATATCGCCCGTCGGATGGGGGCCTGTCCAAGGGGCCCCGTTCGACACTAGCCATTTGCATTTATGGGAATACAACACTATGGATCTAAACGGGCACCTAGTCGATATGTCTCAGAGACTTAATGTTTCGCGCCAGTTAAGCTTGCCTAAGGACGCTGCTATTCTCAGGAAATATCAGACGCCATCGTACGTGCTTGGTGGCTGGACCCCTGTCGTTATTTCCTAAGGGGGAGCAATGGAATCTCAAGAATAGCACGTTTTAGCTTGGGAATAAGCCTTTTAATAAATATCCCGTATATCCCTGCTAGGTCTGTTCGAGTAGCCATCTCATACCCTTGACTGTATCCTCGACGAATGTCTTGCTCATTTCCAGCTCCGGAAAATTCGTCCAAAAGTAATGACCTAGGCCTTTATACACGTCAATATTCGTTTTCACGCCGGCTTCCTCCCTCAGTACTCGTTCATATATCAATCCCTCGTCACGCAGGGGATCTAGCCCGCATACTTGGAGGTAAGCCGGCGGAAGATCCTTGTGTCCTCGTTCTGATTCCCCGTAATGAAAAGGCACGAACAGCGGACTAGACATATCGCCGCTCATGCCTGCGATGCTGAAAATCCTTGCCAGAAATTCCAGGGATATCAAGCTGAGTATTAGTCTAGTGACCAGGGTTATGAGAGAGCTCAAAGGTCCAAAAGTTATTTTGAGGATGGGATCATGACAGGGGGTCACAATAGGATGCGAAAGATACTCAGATCGATACTGAGCGGGAATATGAGAAGGCGGTAGGAAACACATAATGGCGGGGACGGCAAGATACTGGCCCGTTAGAGGAGGCGACAGTTGTTCGTCGCGTGCAATATGTGCAAGCACTGCCGCAATGTTCCCACCGGCCGATCCTCCCCCGACTACAAATCCCTGCGAAGGGTCCGCACCAAGCTCTGAGGCGTGCTGAGCGCACCATTGAAGTGCATCCCAAGCGTCGTTAATCCAAGTTGGGAAAGGGTGCTCCGGTGCGAGCCTATATTCCACGTTGACACACACAGCCCCTAGGTCCCGAGAGAACAGTCGACAGTTCACCTCCTCGTCGCTCAAGTCTCCCATAGCCCATCCACCTTCGTGAAACATGACGATCAAAGGACTCCCACCCTCCGCCTTTGTCACGGGCTTGTATACCCTGATTGTGATCTCTGACCCGTCGCGGACAGGAATCTTCCGATCCTGCTCGGCAACTTCGGCGATGGGTCCGGGAAGGTAGCGGAGTGCCCATTTTTCTTTTAAGATAGCAGCCCTGTGCTCCCGGCGGGCGGTGTGATCTGTCCGGCCGTGGTATGGGTCGGACGGCTTTGGAGCTCTAATCGGCGGCCCCTTTTCTAGTGCGGCAGCTAGGGATGAATCCATGATTGCCAGCGAGACAAGTTTTTCTCTCGTACGGGGCGCCATGATGAAGGTGTGCGGGAGAATATGAATTTATGATGCACCTAGAGATCGATAGTGGATAGCGAAGGAAAGTAGGTTATATGTCTATAACGGTCGGGACCGTAACGTCTATGGCATATGGAGAGAGTGTTACACGTATTCCAGTTGGAGTATAATATTCTAGACGTTTTGGCTTAGTCAGATGTAGCACGAACGTATCTGTGCATTGTTTGGTGGTGGTTTTGGCGGAGGAGCGACCACAGCGTAAGGAAAATTAGGCATCCCATCTGATCTGCCATACCAACGAACATGATTTAATGAACAGACAGGCGTATCCTGCACAACAAACAAACCACAATTCACAAAACACAGTCAAATCATCGTAAAACGTATCAATTATTATAATTTACCACCAAACACCAACAATGCATCATCAACCCCCCACCCGACACGTCCAGCGCGCCACATTTTACACACCCCCCGAAGCAGCAGCAGCACCCGCATACCTCACCCCCCTCTTCCCCATCTCCTTCCTCCCCACCGCCTCCTCAGGCCACACCCACCCCCTCGCCCTCTTCGCCTCCCTCTTCTCCGCCAACTGCGGCGCAGGCATCCACTCATCCCGCGGGAGACACTTCCTCCTCGTCCCCTCAGCCGGCGCTCCAATCTCCGCCTTCCAGCCCACCTGTCCCGCCAGCGGCGCATCGCGCGCCAGCATATGCAGGTAAAACAGCGCCAGGAGAGCGGTCATCTTTACTTCTCCATCTTCCCCTCCCTCGCCAGTCTCAGCAAGCGGAATGCTGGCGACCTCGAGGTACCCGAAGTGCGGCGTCGCTTCGCCCCCGTTGCGCACGACGACGAGCTCGATCTCCGTCATGAGGAAGCCGTAGCGGCAGCCGTGCTCGCGCATGCAGCGGTGCAGGTGCGCAAGTCCGCGCAGGTAGGCGACGCGCTTGTGGTTGCCCTCGACGCGCATGGCTGAGTTCCAGCGGTCGAAGGACTTGACGAGCCCGACGACGCGGCCTAGGCCGCGGCCGAAGATGAGCGCCGAGGTGTCGTCGGTGTAGTTGCTCACGAAGCTAGCGTCTTGGGTGGATGAGGGGGTGGGGGCGCGCATGAGGAGGTGGCGGCTGCCTTGGGCGACGGCGAGCGCGGCGTTGAGCTTGGCGGCGTAGAAGGAGGTGTAGATTGTTGCGAGCTCGGACTCAGTTTCGGGGTGGGTAGTGCGCGGGGCAGAGGGAGCGGGGAGGGATGAGGCGGGAAGGGCAACGGTGAGGAGGGCTGCGAGGCCTGGGATGGAGGTGATGGTTGTGCTGGTAAAGGAGGTCCAGGGGCGGATCTGGCGGATGTCCCACCAGAAGTGCTTGCTAGCTGGGTCGCGGACGTGGATGTTGAGCTGGCGCACGAGCGACGGGGTTGGGTTTGGCGCGGTGAGGAAGGCCTGCAGCGTCGTGGTGGGCTCATCAGCTGGTGGAGCTGGGGCGAGCTCTAGCTCCTCGCAGAAATCGTCGAAGGAGATTGAATTGCGCATTGGCGACGGCTCGCGGGGCGGGGCGGCGGTATAGTACGGAGCTGGAACAAACGTCTCGGTGCCGGCCGTGGACGAGATGTAAGTCGGCATCTGACGGTAGGTGGGGAAGCCGTACTTGCCGATGGTCTGGCCATCGAGGCTGCAGCTCGAGGATCGGCGGAACTGGGCGTCGGCGCTGCTTGTCATGGAGATAGGAGAGCAGAGGGTGGAGGAGGAACGGCTGTGCGAAGGCGTAGCGAGCGCAGCGGGCATGTACGAGATGGTCTCGGGGTTGGTGTAGCTGCGGCTGTGGCCGGGCCTCCAGGTGCCGGCGGTACCATTCTTCTTGACGCGCTTGGCGGGCGACTCGATTGCCTGGTCCTGGGAGCGGATCTTGGGGAGGAGGAGCGGGCCATGCTGGCGGATGGGTGACTTGATGGGGGTGGCCAGCTGGATGTTGGTGGTGTCAGGCGACGACTCCTTGGAGTACATGGACATTTGGGAGGAGAGCGAGTCGGCGCGGCGGTATGCTGGCTGATAGCTGGCCTCCTGGAAGGCGAGCTCATAGGAGTAGTCGGGAGGGGTGGCAGGGCCGAAGGAGAAGTTGTAGTCGAAGGACATATCGACAGCCATGTTGGAAGCGACGAGGGGTTGTTAGTGACAGCGACGTAATTAGACACTATCGATTAAGACAGGTAGGTATGTGCGTCTGATCTGGAGCCAGCTCCTAGTAAATCGAGACAATCAAGTGTGATAAGTTTTGGTATAAAATAAACTAAAGGGACCAAGGAGATTCGTCGAGCGCAGCTCGTCCAAAGAAAAAATAAAAAAGAGAGAAGAAGATGGCAAAAAGCGAAGAGTCGGAGGATATTCTCTGTGAGGAGAGAAGTGAGAAGGAGAGAACCAACGAAAGGGATGGCCGGCGACCAGCTGCTACTTATCCTCATGCCTCGACGGAGCGCTCAGCGCCAGTCGCTCGCGCCAGTAGGCAGGGATGACGAAGAGGAGTGCACGATGAAACGGCGGCGAGCAGCGTCGACGACCACGAACACGGCATCAGATGGGTTTCTTGGTCGTCAACAACAGACCCGGCGAGCCTCAGCAACCGCCTCCTGCATCCGTCGACTCCACTCCGTAATAAATGCATTCCCCACCACAGCGTCTCTGAGTCATATTTAGAATGCGGACTACTCTCAAAGTATGCATACTAGAACCCCTACCCCCCGCGTTCATCTGCACGGCGCCAAACGCCCTTCTTCACGGCGCGATCGCGGTGGGGAGGAGACCGCGGCGCGCCTCGCGAGACATCGCGTCGCCCTATCGCATCTTATCGGTGTTATCGCGATTGAGGCGCGAGTAAAAATAACCTTGTACCCTTACTGGTGTGCTACTGTGGAGTGGAGTCCAAGGTACTGAGCGCTTTAACAAATAACACAGGCGCTTCGCGAAACCGAGACGCTGTCGCAAGGTCTCTACCGCGACCCGCTGTGTTGCGAAATTGCTCAGGAGTGCCCGGCGCGTCGAGGGCGGCTGTGCACATTTAGCATAGTAGTACTTACTCCATAGTACGCTTGTGTCAGTGTCTGTGTGTCGTGTCCATGTCTGTGCTCCACGTCTTGAGGGCGGTTGACTGAAGGTCGGCGGTTGCGATGGGCCGGCGCGTGTTTGGGACAGCGCGATGCTGGAGCGACGTTGTGGTTGGCTGGGTAAATGCACGCCAATGCCAGGTAGTGGGAGACGACGCGACGGTGACTCCCGACGTGGTGATGGCGCGTCAGTCTCGTGGGGAAGGGCGAGCATGGGACGATTGGATGAGAAGATCGAGATGTTTATTGTAGTGATCGAGTAGTGTGCGGGTGTTTCGCGGGAGCCGTGTTTCATGTTTATGCTCTATTCGTGATTTATCGTCGTCGCTGGTCTTTCGGCTTCAAGTTTCTTGCTTCTGACTCAGAGGCTAGAGATGCAGTGCAGGATGTCTGCATAGAACTGCATAGAACAGTCTTGGTAAATGACAGCTGTTCGCCATATACAGTAAGCATCTGCATGTTTTGGTCCACGGCATCTCGACATTCCATCTCCGCTCCTACCAGGTGCCTGGACGGTGAGGGATATCATCATTTCTCCGACGGGCTTGCTGCGCCGTTTCTTACCAAGGAATGTAGCTCCATAGCTCCTGCTACTCCATAGCTCCTGTACAGCTGAGCTACGGGACTCGGCATCGGGGTAGTGTGTTCGTGTTTGTCATTATCTTTTTTGTGGCTTGTTATTGTTATTGTCGGTGTTGATGTTGATGTTGATGTTGACGTCGAGGTCGATACCATCCACCATCCAGCTACTCCTCACCCCCCCCTCCCTTGGGTCAACTCCCGCATTCCACACACCACCTCTTCCCTCTAAGCCACCCCCTTCTCCCAATGGCCTCGTGGCGACCTTTTTTCTGTCCCTTTGCTCCCCTCCACTCTCCCTCTGTATGGCCCCCAACCACCGTCTCCCAAGGAACAGCTTCGTCGCTCCCCCCTCCTCAAGGAAGGGCCGCTTTTTCCCCGGCCCGTCCCATTTCTCCTTCCCCGATGAACAATATCATTGTTCCATTGTTCTTTCCTTCCAAGGAACGACCTCATCACTCCTTCCCCCAGTGAACGGCCTCGTCGGTTCTTCCTCTCAATATCCAGCCCCTCGCACCTTCCTCCCAATAATGGACCGATCGCCCTTTCCCTTCAATAAACATACTCGTTGCTCTCCTCCCAATGAGAAGCTTCGTTCCTCCCTCCTCGACTTCCCTCATCGCTCTTTCCCCAATAAACGTAAACAATCTCGTCGCTCCTTCCTCATAGCGGTGCTTCCCATATCGCTCCTTCCTCCCAACGAACAACCCCATTGCTCCTTCCATCCAAGTAACAGCTTCATCGTTCCTTCCCCGATATACAAACTCATTGCCCCTTCCCCGCAATAAACAGCTTCATCGTTCCTTCCCTAACAGCCTCACCTTTCCCTCCAATGAACATCCACATCCCATACACCCCCTCTCCTTTAAACTAAGCACCCTCTCTCCCACCTTGAAACACATCCCGCCCTCCCCTCCTTCTCCAAACCTACATGGCCAATATCCAGACCCGCATACGCCCTCACCATGCGCGTCATCCCCATCGCCGGAAACTTCGGTGCCCGAGGTGCGCGGCCGGGCCTGAGATGCGGCCGCGGAATTCGGGCGTAGATGCGGTCGCAGATTCGGTGGGATCGGATATGCTGCGCCCCGGTGGTGACGAAGAGGGGTGTTTTGTTTTGTCCGGTTCGTGGGTTGATGGTGGGGGTTGGGTGTGGGGAGATTCGTGGAGGGGTTGTGGTGGAGGATATTTTGGTATATAGTGAGAATGAGAATTGCAATCTACCCAGCTCACATTTCGTGATTTAGAGACCAGGTAGGACATAATATAGTGTATAATTTAACTTCATTAATAACGGTGAAGAATTTCTAGTAGTTAAATTGATGATGATAGGTCTCATATAAATAATGTCCCATTGTTAATATTATGTTTTATCGTCCAAAAATAAAAATAACCCCGAAATATTCCTCTCTCCCGCTTCACTCCTCTCATAAACTCTATAATAGACACGACATAGAGAGACCAAACTAACAAATAACATAGCCCATAGCAGTTACGTCGATTACGGCAAGCCTCCTATGATCGATATCCAGCAAGTATGAGCTATCAATATTGTCATTCCCGCCGAAATCAAAGCCAACTCACTCCACAACCTTCCCACGACCAAGATACCAGACACGATGCAGAAACTAGACAGACAAAGAAATTGATATCTAACAGTTGCTATAATTATGGCAAGCCTCCAATGACTAATACCCAACGAGATGTGGGCATACTCTATCTATATTATTTTTGCCGCGCCAAAAATCAAAAATCAAAGCCGAATACCCCCACCCCTTCCTCCCATCCAACCCAACCCCTTTCTAAATATTGTTTCCCCCATTCCGATTATCGCATATATATTATCCCATCCCATCATTAACCTCCATTTCTGCCTTGAGTATCATAATTCCCTCGTTTCCTCGTCCCTCCATCCAGCGCCATCATCCCCACCTACTCACATCCCCCTCTCCATCTCCCCCTTCCGCCTAGCCTGCTCACAAATAGCCTTAACATCCCCCCTCTCCGCCTCCCAATCCCACTTCTTCCCCAACCCCCCCAACCGCGCCAACGCCTCCGCCGCCCCCTCCGCATACGCCGTGCGCTTGCGATCTGCATTCGGCTTACTATGGAGCAGCAGATGGGCCTTCAGGTTATCCTTTCGGTTCTCTTGGAACCTCTTCGGGCAGAACGGACACCCGACATCGCGCGGTTGCGTGTGCGTCAGCATGTGTCGCTTCAGGTGCTCCTGGCGCTTGAACTTCTGCCCTTTGCTCTTGCAGTCGGCTTGCGTGCATTCAAAGTGGCCCGCGGGGACTTTGGTGGCTTCGTAGCCGTGGTCGGACATGACGATGGTTGGGCTGTGCGAGGGGTGTTTGCGGGCGCGTCGGGAGTGGTGGCGGCGGCGCATGTTGATGGGGGGAGGGAGGGCGGGGGCGGAAGAGTAGATGGTGTAGGATGAAGGGGTGGAGTGGGAGGGATGCGAGGTCGCTTGGACGGGCGACATGTAGTAGCGGGGTTGGTCGTCATAGGGGCTGTAGCCATCGAGGGGTGGGGGTGTCGGCCGCGAGGGATCGAAGCATGTTTGGCCTGGGCTCACGTAGTGTTGTTCTGGGAGGAAAGCTGGAGAGCCGATGGGCAATGGAAGTGGTGCGCTACGGGAAAGTTAGCAGTGAGTCGCTGTGGACGGATTTCATGGCCCTCGATGGGGGTGCAGAGTGGAGTGACTTACTGGAGTTCATAGGTCATATGATCCTGGCCCGCCATGCTTTTATGAAATGATTCCGGATACATAAACGACGGATCCGCCATACTGGGCCCGTGGTTAGAGGTAACGTTGAATTGATGGCCCAGTGAGCTGGTGAACATGGGCCCCGGCGAAGCCGAGAAGCTGTCCCTGTCGTAGTTGCCAAAAAAGTCGCTCCGAGATGGCGACGGAGTAGCCACGTCCCAAGATGTCGTCGAGTCGCCAGAGCTGTATGAGTCGAAGGACGCGGTGTTTGAGAGGGCGGTGTTTGAATTGTTGTGGTGAGTGTAGGGACCTCCTTGATTCATGTGGTCATCCATCGGGCTGATTGCCATGATGAATGAGGCGGTAGGGAGTATGGGAGTGCTGGCAACGGTCTAGAGAGTTATGTCAGCAAATGTACGTCGCCATGAACGCTGTTTCTCGGTGATAAACATACGAATCGGAGAGATAGAGATGAGACACAGCAGCGGGAACTTGACGAGCGTGTCAGGGATATCTCTCAAAGGACAGTGGTTGGAAGGAGGGTGTTTGGGAAAAGATTTGGAATGAGAAGGAGCAGATGAGAGTCATTTATACGTTGCAGCGAGAAGGACCGGAAGGACCATGCAAATCATGCTGTGCTGGAACTAGCCAAATTAGATGCAGACTTACGGATTGGGTCAGGTCTTCCTGGTTGATGGCTATAATTGAACACTCTGCGTGTTGTACGCCCTTCTCTGAAACCTCTTGAGGTGGTTGGGGGACTGTGCGAGGGTTCTCTTTCTCTCCTATTTGGGAATGAAGAGCAAGGAATGCAAACTTAGTCGTCTAGTTGGGATAGGTAAGAATTCTTGGGAATGCTGCTGGTTTCCACAAAAAGCTTGGAGCGTTGAATCTTGTTGTGTACCTTGCATTGAGGCAACAACCCCTTGGAGGCGGGCGGGGGGAGGGGGCTTTTAAGCAACGGATTTGAGCCCCTCGCATCAAAAACGGCCCCGCGGCGCTGTCATAGACGCAGTTTCGAAGGTTCAGGTGTTCTAGCGGCTTTTAGGGTGGGCCTTGCAATGGTTGGAAGACGGTGGGATTAATCTCAATCAAGCGGGAGTGTTAGGGCTGGGAGAGATTAAGAATGATATATCATTAACCAAAGTTTCAGGGTGACTAACGGTGACTAAATAGGCTGTTGTTGGAAAGAGCACAATGGCGCTGTGACCGCATCACGTTCAGCTAGACACGTACGCCCGGCATCCTGTCGCTTTCCTATGGGACTAGGCATGCCCTTCCGACCTGGCTAAAGTCATGATGCGAGTGTCTTGACATCGAGAATCACATATGCCGTTGGCGTCCGCATAGTCGATACCGATACCATGTTTCCCCTATGAAGTTATCCTTTCCCTCCAGCGCCCCATGCCCTGCCAACAATGGATTGCATCGAGGGCATGGATGGCATGGCGTGCATGAGCAGGCTGAGAAGAGACATCCGTTCCAGAAACTCCAACCATTTCCGGGATTCGAGTATAGTACTGTTTATCATTTTGTCTGGGATGTTGGCCCCAAGGCTGTATGAGGAGATGGGATCATAATTGGATGTACCTTTTGAGACCATCTTGGAGACCATGATAGCCGCTTGTCTCAGGCTAGGCAGTGAATGATACAGCCTTGGAACTAATCTGCCAGGTCTGCGAATGTTCGGTGTAGCCGCGCTTGCCTGTTTGGGAACAGTCTGTCATATTTATGTGCCACCGTATTGTGATATTAGAGCGTCTCAATGCCGCACGTAACTTCAGCACGACCAACAGCAAGGAGAACGAGCTCAGTCTCCACTGGGGATCATAGTACTGTACCAGACTTGAATTTTGTGATGCATCTGATGTGCAGACCTAGCACCGTAGGTCCCGCATCGCATCTGGCGGCCGCCGCCAGTCACAATGCACATCTTGGGACGAGATTCCTCCAGTAATGGACGAGCATTCTGAGATTGACTGGGGGGCAAAGTAGCGGAATGATGCGATTGGAAGTTTGAACGAGGCCAGTCCCCAGAAAGGTACCGGAAACCAACCACATTCCGTCAACGACCGGCCTAGATCTGGTCACTTTTTGTCTTTAGGACGGGATCGTAGATCGCTTAGCGCGATTGGCACCGTAGAGTAGGGGTCAAGAGCGATTCTAGTGGTGTCCCGGCGGGATGGTTCACTCTTGATCACATTTCTGTATTGCGACAAGAAGGTAGTGAGACGTGAGACGATCTGGACAGATGAGGTTACTTATATTGCACAGTACAATGTTGTACTGTACTTACAGAGGCAGAGGACTCGTACAGAGAGTCAAGCTGGCCCCCGAGACTGGTCGCTTTCGCTCCGAAAACAGCTGGGGGTATGTACGCATGTACTCCGTCGAGACGTCGAGATGCACCACCGACGTAATGTATGTACTGTAGGAGAGGTTGGACCTATATTGCGAAGTAAACACTACGGAAGTAAATAAATACTTTGTAGTAAATACCTCGTAGGGTCACGGCATGAACGAGTTGGGAAAGCGCATTGGTGGGGTTGACGGGTTGATGCATCGGTGGGCGAGGACCCCCAAAACCAACAACTTCGTTGTCTTGATGTGGATGGCTGGCTGTTGTTTCTGGTATGCACTTGCACTCCGATATGCAGTATCCGATAGTTGCAATCGCGACTAGAATCATCCCTATTCTCTCCATCCCCTTATCTGTGTGATCAGCGCGTTTAAAAAAAAATGCGCGAATGAGTGGAACGCTACTCACCACGCACACACTTGGTTCACAGTGAGTTACGACCAATGTTGTTGATGTGCGCTTCACTTGTGATGCATTGTGCTGTACCATCTCTCCCAAAAAAAACCTCGATTCCAGCAAAAATAACATGTCACCTTGCCTCACCACTCACCGCGCCGCTTAGGCTATTGAGGCTGTAGACCTAGCGGGCAAGTGGACGCGGACGCCCGAGCGCCTAATGGATGTGACAAGGCAACAGAAGGTCAATTCTGACGGGGAAAGATCAATGGCCGTGTGTGCTTCGGTTCGGGATCGGCTGCATGGTTGACATTTACTACGGCTTCGGCGGCAGCACCTTTTTCTCTCCCGGCCTTTGACTTGACGACTGTCCGTAATGAGGGTCTCTATCGGAGTTTGGTAAAGATGGCGTCTACTCTGTGTGTGGGGGCGTGGATCGGTGTTTGCTCTTCTGGACTAACCAGCAACAAACATGAGACATCCAGCCTCGTAGCACTCTCCAAGCATGGCGGTGAAGGTATGCGCTCAGAGTCTGAGACTATCCATTCCACACAAGGATCAAGCAGACAATGCCTTTGTCTGAGCGCCGACTTCGCCACTACCTTGAAGCCTCATATCGACCAAGAGGACCCCATCCGAGTCATTTGACCTGCTCTATGCAGCAGATTCACTGCGCGGAATCTCGGCTTCCCTAAAAAGACGCAAAGGAAACATGCCCAACCCACAGACTCGGTAGCCTTCGACGATGTACCGGTGCCGGTAAGCGTTCGACTTCTTGTCACTTTTTATCTTGTGTATTTCCGACCTTCCGCGCGGTTGCTTCAGGCGCCTTTACCCCAGCAATCCCCAGATTGCATAGCCTCCATGAACCGAGCCCACACTTGCCATATGCAGGGCTCCGTGATCAACCCACTGATCCCTGCAAAGGGCTCCACACACCCCACGCAATGCTGATCAACCCATTACTGTACCCTGCCTCGTACATACTGTATCTGCGGTCTGGAGAGTTATCACTTTCGAGGAACAAAAAGGCTGGCTTCTCATAGGACCCATGCACCGGTTTCCATGCCCTTCCCTGTCAACCATTCTGGCGGGACACGCCCACACCTGCTTCCTTTGTCAACAATTCGTCCGTCTGGTCTGCTGACACGGCTTTCTTGTCTTACAATGCATTCTCATCAGGTGGAATGGGCAATGCATGGCCTTCCTCCACGACCGGAGTACAGCCGTATTGGCCTGTGGCTGCACTACGGTTCTGGTGATCTCAACGGTTGATCCCGAAGACGCCACTACTTGTCAGCTATGCTCGAGGGGCGCGGCTAATGAAAACTCTGATCTGCTGTATACGAGTATGCGTTTGCTTCTCGGCCGACGCAGTAGCTGGTGCCGTGCTTCACTGCTCACATTCCTGTGTCCCCTCCATTGTTGGTTGTAATAGCTAGTCAACGGCCCCTGAAACATCTCTCAATTTATCAAGACATTGTATGTACAAACCACGTATTTCCCACGCCCCCCACATAGAGCTAGGAGGCAGGCAAGGAGAACTACATGGAGATTAGGAGTCTTGTGGATGAAAGCTGGTGAAGAGTCCTTCCATATGGGTTGCGAATTTGGTTTCACTCAGTACATAGAGAACCCTGCATATTCTTGACTTTGCTCTTTGAGACCTGGGGCCCAGCTTGAAACTTGGGGTCCTGACACTTTAGCAGTACATTCACCGACACAACATGAGACGAAACACAACACCACGAGTTAGCCTGTTTAGCTTCCAGGGGAAATTCCACCGCGGCAATTCAATGTTCAGCGGTCTTCATGTGAGGGGGGATTGCCGGCATAATCTTTTTCCATTGTTGCTAAAATAATCTAGCTTTTGGGCGAAATGGTCTGGCTCAAAGTCGCAAACTATTCTTGCATCAAGCCATCATGGTCGATCTCGTCGGCAAAAGCATCTGCCATTTCCTCCTCCGTCGCTTCGAGACCTTCCGAACTCCTGAACTTCTCATTCTTGGCCTCGGCTGTGAAGTGATTGTCAGTAAATATAGCCACGTGTACAACCTCCTTAGAATTAACTCGCAGGGACAGGCAGGGAAAAACTTACTTTTAGCCTCGATCCTCATGTTATCCTCCACCTCGCAATCCTGCAAAACTGAATCATTCCCCACGACCGAGCGACGGCCAAGAATAGACCCGGAGATCTTACACCCCTTTCCTACCACCGCACCTTCCATCAACACACAGCGGAACAGCTTTGCGCCCTCCCCGACTTGACAGTTGGCGCCGATGACACACTCCTTGACAGCCGAGCGCTCCTCGACCGTCACGTTGTCGGCCAGGAGGCAGTCTTGGCGCGTCACTGTGCAGCGACCTGCGATACCCTGCGGATACGCAACTTTGCTTGCGTGGGCGAGCGGTGATGCGTCTTGGCGGCCAACCTGATCAATCGCCTCGAGCTTGGCCAGCTGCAGCGAAATCATGAGCAGGAGCGGCGCTGTGTCCACGCGTCGAACCACAGGGGCGCCTGGTGTGCCGTATGGTTGGGATTTGTGGATGTATGCAAGAAATGGCGGTACGATCAGGGAATCGGTGGTAGCTTCGGCTGCGCTGTCGTCCTGGGCGTCGATTTGAGGGCTTTGATCGGTGGCGGAGATGGTGATGCTTGACTTGAGGGTCTCGACTCTAGATACTGATGTAGTACTTAATGCGGCAATGTCTATATCTTCTTTTGACTCCTCGTCCCTCTCAAGCGCTTCCTCGTCGTTACTCGGCTCTTCGCCGTGGAAGATGTCGCGCAGCCCGAGCCTCTCGGCGAAGCCATTCTGCCAGCTTGCCTTGGCCCACCAGCCGATGACGTCCTCGCTGAGGTTGTCCATGTCGTCGTTTTTGTTGATCATATCAAGGACCCATGCCGGGAAAATGTAGATGTGCGCGTCGCGGTGCGTCGTGAGCATCCGGACATTGCCATGCTTTGCGATCAGACTTTGCCGTACGGGCAGCATGTTTTTCATCTCGACGGTATCGTTCAGCGTATCCGTTGGAAACGACAACACAACCTTTGACGTATCGCGCAACAGCGAGTTTTGGTGAGACGGTACTGGGCCTTGCTCGATTGGTACCGTAGCCAGGAAATCGGTTTCTTCTCCCTTCACTCCCAGTTCTCCCTTTGGTACTTCAATCTTCGTTTCGTACCAGACTCCCAGTCCACCTCTCCTCCCTCCCTTCTCACCACCAATTGACATCTTGGGTCCGTTGAACTCCTCTCCTCCGCCGGTGGCGCCACCTAGGCCTGCTTCCTTGATCATCCATGTCTCGAGAAGGGCCTCTCCGCCTAATTCACAGACAAGATCACAAGGCAGGACAATGAAGTCGCCCTTGATCTCTTTAAGGACCTCTGGCAGGCGGAAGATCTGTGCGGTTCCCGTGGTCTGGTCCAAGTCTGCTGGTGCAATTAGGTCTGGCTTTGGTGAAGGTAATGCTGTGAGGTGGGGGTTGGTATTTAACGCCGCTTGGATTGCTGGGGCGGATGTTGGAGGCGCAACTAGGTGGATTTCTATGTAGCAGTTAGTATAGTGTCATATATCTCCTCTTAGGCCTTTATCCGTTCTTCAGATACCAATCTGGCGTCACAGTGAGGAACTACTAAAGACCATGAAGAAAGAAAATGACAGCAGTCCCTTTAGATCACGTGAAACGCACAACAATGATAGATCCTTGCGCAATAAAGAAGCCATAGAGGCATAAATGAGGATAGAGAAGACAGCATATAAAAATAAGTCCATACTTGTGATTCCCATGCGGTAGCAGAAGTCCAGGGGGTACCAGACCATGGGCCGATTCGCGATCGGCAGAAGTGCTTTTGGCGATTCCTCTGGCTTGGAGGTGAAAGTATCGAACGAAACTCCCGGCCCGCAAAGGATTATGGCCTGGAAGCCAGGCGTCGGCATCGAGAGGGCATGAGGCATTGTGCCGGGTACTATTAAAGAGCTGACTTCAACTGTTGAGAAGGAAAGACAAGCACGGTCCCCTCTGGCCTGCTTTGGATAGTTTAAACGTCCGCCTGAGCAGATAAATGTGAGGAGTCCTTCAAATTTATCAATATCACCGTCGAAAATCAAGTTTAGTTTATGTCGTGGTATGGTCGTAGAGTGTTATGGCCCGTGAGTCAATCTGATATCAAATCGCTGGACTTCAAAAATTTGGATACTTGTATCACGTGCAAAATTTGACGTTGGGTGTTAAATGTCCATAGCAACGAGACAAGGACCGTCATCATAACCACAACCCGTCTTATTGTGCTAGCAACTGTTATTCTAACAAATCATATTATATCAATAATGATATATAAAGACTAATTAATAGCGCTACAAAAATTTGTAATTATATAGCCAGCATTCTTACTTCCATGATCGCATTGTTGTGTACATACAGTAAGCCGGGGCTAAAGGATTCACTAGTGCGGCTGTTGGACTGGCGACCGAGGCTTTGAAAACCAGCGAGGCTGGGGGCTGGGGAGGAGTGTCAACAAAGTCACTCCCTCCAATACCCCCCTCCTCTCTCCCCCAGTTGTTGCGCCAAACACCAATCTTGAATCTATCCCGTTATTTCTTGTAAATCTTAGTTTGTGCAAGCAGATGAGCAAAGCGGTACACCCAAATGCCGCCTCACGATGGTTACGATCGCCCATCGCGTCGGAATAGAGGCGCGGTCGGACATTGGATGCCCCTGATTTTGACCGTAGCCGTCGCGACGATTGGATTCGCGACGTGGGTTTGGAGTGAGAGGGACGATGATGACGAAGATAAAGATGACCGCCGAAGGCGCAGAGATGGACGAAGAGATGATTATCGCGATCCGCAAGGGCCTCCTCCAACATACAGCGACCCACGATCCGGAGAGCAAGGCTATGGCGCACCTCCAAGACACGCTGAAGAGCCGTCGAGCTACGTAGCTCGTGCGTTAAAGCGTACGCCCAGCCCGCAGCAATTCCTCGAGGGCGCCAGTCGAACTGTCTCAGCCGGCATAACCGCGGCTGGCGCCGCGGTTGGGAACGCTCTGTCGTCGATCAGAGAGGAGGACAAGAACGCTTATAAAGATCACAAAACCTGGTCTGAGGAAGCCGAGGCGCGGGGAGCAGGAGCCAGCCCGACTATCTCACCTGTACAAACCAAATCGGTCACTGCAGCCGGAAAGGGGGCATCCAACAATGGAAAGAAGATCAAAGTCGCTGTTGTCGTGTCTGCAGATGCGGATTTGGACGGTGTCGATGATGGTCTGGACTACAGCCAAACGCATGCAGTACGTATACATCCCGCAGGAGCTAAAATGCATCTCTTCGTGTATCTAACCATCGCTACAGTCTATACTATCCTACCTGCCACACAGCACCGACTTCTCAAGAATCCAGCTCTTCGTTCTGATCTTCTCGCCTGATCTTAAACACCATCCTCTAGATGCTGCCGCAGCAAAGCCTGCGGGGTCTCTCAGTTCCTCGTTCTCCAACATTGACCCCGACCAGGCTCTGACACCTGCCGAGGAGGGCGAAAAGGCCATGTATGCATATCCCCGTCTATTTGAGACATCTTGCTAATATATACCCAGTGAGCTCGACCCAACCACACCTGCATTCAACGCGCTATGGACAGAGGCCGAAGATGTTGTCGAAAAGAAGACGATGATTTTCCCGTTCACAACTCAAGGTGGACACGTTCATATTCTCCGTCACCTTGCTCCCGATGTCATCTACTTACAGGAGGCACTGAGTGGAAAGGAAGGAGATGTGATCACACACCTTCAAACCTGGCTACGTGGTGATGTTGTGGTCGTTGTCGGAGGGGACCATGGTGTTGGCGGCCTCGCTGATAGTGAGTCGGAAGCCGAGCAAGCTACCCCAGAACACAAGGTAGAGAAATGGTGGGAGAAGGAGGAGCGCGTTGGAAGGGGCCGACACGTCTTCGTCGTGGAGAACCTCCGCGTTGGAGATGACTGGTCAAGACGGATTGAAGGCAAAGACTGAACTGAAACTGTTATGTTTGTATGATATTTAGCCACAGCAAGGCAGTATTTTCTCTGACAATGGAATTTGGGCGCATGGGAAGCTATTAAACTACAGTATAGCTTACAGTAGTTTTGGACTAGAGTAGTCAAATTACTTTAGTCAAAATATCTGAAGTAGGGTAGTTATAGTGGTTATAGTAGTTATAGTCATAGTCATGAAATATCACGTGGGATTTGGACTTAGTTGCGGCTCGCCTTCGTTTCAGACTTGGCTGTGGATACAACAAGGTACATGCGTTCATCAACCTCATCCCGAAGTTCTGCCTCGTCCCCATGACCTCAATCAGTGTAGACGCGACGGAAGAACACATCGAATAGACGACGACAACGACGACAGCGACAGCGACAGCGGTCGCCGCAGGCCTGCTAATGCAAGATGAGTAAAATCAAGCGCCCCGAAAAGATGCATTCATCTTCAGGCGCAAACGGCGTTGCGACCTCGGTGTCCACCTCGCCATCAATTCCAACAAAGAAGCCGCCGCCAATTCTGCCACCGACGTCGGCCATGAGCAATGCCACGGCAAATGGTGTATCTCGAACTCCTGCGCGACCTCGTCGCGATGCGCCGCCGCAAATGCTGGGCCGCGGCCAGAGGACGGCAAGCGCAGGTCTGAGGTCGGCCAGCTTGATTCCAGACATTCAAGCCGTACAAACCGCCCAACCTCCGCCTTACAGTATGGACTTCTATCACGCGCGTATAGGAATATTCCATTGACATTTTCTAGTTCGATCCGATAGCTACATATTGAAGAAATACCGCGGATGCCCTGCGTCTCTCATTGTCCATCTCCACCCAACGCATTTCCGATTCGACCAACAGGATGGCACGTTCTCCTACAAGTCCCCAATGAAGATTTTCATAGAGCATCTGCGATCCGGGACGGTTCCCCAAGATTTGTTAGAGTACTTCAACATGTGGAACACCACTTTCTACGAAGGTACGTAGCGGAGGTGACAAATTATTTGGCACATGGCTAATTTTCCTAGGATGTTTGATAGTCGAGGTCCATGACCACAAATCCATTGCAACCGCACGGGAGTCCTCCCAAAATGTATCTAGCAGTGATAAGACGGAGCCGATGTCGATACATAACTCCAATGCGTACCTCACACCATCTCCATGGGTCCCTTATCCAAAGGAGAATCTAGCCGCGTTAACAAAGGCCATCGCTATCCCAGGGGTACCAGCTGAATCAGAAAAGGGAAAAACTGCCGAAGATAAAGACAAGGAGAACATGCCTGCCCCAGGCCAGCCGTCTGATAGCCAGAGGAGTAGGTCCAATGCGAAAAAGGCAAAGATATCCACTATGGTTCTCCATCCGACGCCTATGTCAACTTATGTTGACCTTGCGATCAAAGCGACCACTCCTATTTCAAATCAATCCCAAGGTCGCCGTGAATCGCATCAAGATGTCAATGGAATGGCTCCTCCACAGACTCCAATTCTGGCAGGGCCTTCCAGTGCTAGTGTAGGCATGGATCCACCTCCTGCTAAAAGACAAAGGCGCGAAAAGATGGAGATAGATTCAAAGAATATATACCCAGTTGAGTCGAGCATAACTCTGGCAACTACGGCGCCACTGTTCTTAGAGCCCGTCGAGAGTGCAGCAGCCTCGGCAGCGTTGCTAGAAGCCCTTGCTCATCCAGATCACTCATTCCCAGTGCCTTCTCCCAAGTCTCGTAAGAAGACTGTTGCGGAGATGGCCGCAGAAGAATCTGCTGCCGCTGATGAGGAGCAGTACATGCTTATTTTGGACGAGCGGTTTAGCAATGGCGCAGCTGGAGGGGTAACAGCAGCTGACGGGGACAGTAAAGTGGGCGGGGCTTCGTTTGAGCCTCGATTCGAAAGATTCAAGGCCATTGAAAGCATTAAGCTTCAAGTGGTGGAAAATAAGAAGCGAGAGAAGCTTCTGGCAGCTGAAGCTGCTAAGAAGCAACAGCAAGAGTCAGAAGCGAGAGAAAAGGCGAAGCAAGAAGCAACCAGGCGTGAGCTGGAAGAAGCTACTACCCGCACGCAGCAGCAAATGCGTATGCAACAACAGCAACAGCAGAATCTTCGCCAACAAGAAAACCACCGCCGCCAAATGGCTGCCCAACAAGCACAGAACCAGCAGGCCATGAAAGGGATACAGGGTGCCGGGCCTCATGGCCATCCAGCTCCTACCATGGGTTTGCCGAATGCTGCCAATGGCATGACAACGCAGCAGCAAAGATTCCTGCAGCAACAGCAGTTGTCTCAGGCACCGACGTCCTCCCCAATTGTTCAGAATGCCACACCTCACAATGGCTCATCCCCTATGATGGCCGGAAATATCGATGTCCAAATGCGGCATTCCACGTCGAGTCTGGGTGGCAGCCCCCCACGCCCAGGATCTGTCGTTCCACAGAACCCACAAATGACTCCGGTTGTGGCTCATGCTATGAGGGCTCAAGGAAGTCAGCAGAGTCATGGTGGGACTCCTCGTATCTCTCAGGGAACTCCGAATATGTCTCAAGAGGCATTAAGACAGACGCCTCGGATGAGCCAGACGAGCCCAATGCCAGGACACATGGTCCAAGTTCCACAAATGGGTGGCGGTGCTCACATGATGCCCAACCAAATTATGAACACGCAAATGCAGCAAGCCCAAATCATCGCGCAACAGCAGCAGGCGCAGCAACGTCTGCGCCAGCAAGCAGCCCAGCAAGCTATGAATTCTTCCCCTATGAATGGCCAGCAAATGTCACCTCAGCAGATCGCATTGCAGCAGCAGATAGCACAGCATCAGATGCAGCAAGGCAATCCTGCAATGATGGGCGGCGGCCAGATGACCGCAAACTACAACGCTCAGATGAGGGCAATGGCCGCAGCTCAAGCACAGAACTCTATGCAACCAAATGGACAAAGTTTTATGGGCCGCGGAGGTGCCATGACTCCACAAATGATCCAACACGCACAGCACCAGGCAGCATTGCAAGCACAGCAGCAGCAACAACAACAACAGGGACAGATGCAGCAAGGTCAACCAAATATAGTCCAGCAGCGGATTCAGGCTATGGCACGCCAGATTTATCAATCCCAGATAACGAACTTTATGTCACAGTACCCTGGGGGGCAAGCACCACCCGAAGCGCTGAACAATTTCAAGCAGCAATGCCAGCTATCCGCCAGGCAAAAAGTTGGGCAGCAGGTCATGATACAGCAGCAGCAACAGGCGGCTTTGAGGCAGCAGCAGCAGCAGCAACAGGGCCACATGATGTCTGGCCAACAGCATCCCGGTATGGTCCAAGGGATGAATATGGGCATGAATATGGGGATGCAAGGAAATATGAACATGAACGGGAATATGAATGGGAATATGAACGGGTCGGGGATGCAAAGGCCGTCAGGGATGTAATTTTGGCAGCAGCATTCATTGTAGGAGTTTTTGGGTGCTTTTTCAAAGGCAGATACCATGGGTATAGGTTGGACGGGGCGTTTTGTTTTTCATGGGTGTAAGTCACAAGCATTTCAACGGGTTTGAAGGTGAGGGTTATATAGGTTGCCATGGTGGTAACCTAAACATGCGGTGTAAGTTATTGCCACCTTGGCTGTGGCTGGTTTTAGGAGCGATGCATAATGAGGACAAGCGAAATGACTCGAATTGAGAGGCCATCGATTGTATATATAAGAGAATTCAAGACATAGGTCGTTCTAGGTTCCCATTATGGAAATGAGTCTTTTAAGTATTGTGAATATCATGGTATTTCTTTTATATTCTAACAGTCGTTTCGTTGGTTGTCGACATTGAACGGCAGCCATCCATAACTCATCACTACTTTCCAAACGCCTCTTACATACCAATATTTCCTCTCTTACCACCTCTCTTGGCTCTGTTAAGATGTCCCTGTAACACCCTCTTCGTCTGCACCAAACTCCTCTTCTGCTTATACTTCGCCTTACCCAGCGTCATCATAAAGTTCTTCTTCCGCGACTTCTCCTTATTCGTCGTACTCTTGCCATCCGCCTCGTTCTTCGCCCGACGCAGCGCCTTCGTCGACTTATGCTCGCCCCTCTCGCCCTTGCCCTCGCGCGCCATCGCAATCTTCTCGTCGCGCGTGTTCTTCCTCAGCTTCGAGAAACCCTCAATCTGGTCCGCGGTCAGCGGATCATCGGCGTGCCGAGCGAGCGCCTCCTTCTGCCGTTGAGTCAGGCCCTTTTTGCCGGTTATTTTGTTGACCTCGGCCTCGAGGCGCAGCTCTTGGAGTTTAGCCAGGTCAGCAGGGGTGAGGATCTTCGTCGTGGCCAGTGTCGAGATCTTGGACTCGAGCTCTTTGTCTGCTTTGCTGGCAGCATCAGTGAGCTCATTGTCCCCATCATCAGCAGGCGTGTCGGCGAATTTTACTTTCTTCGCAGGGGGCTTCTTGCCGCCTTCGTCTTCGCTGTCGCTGATTTCGATCTCGGCGTCGCTATCAACGTTGACCCAGCCGCCAGAGTCAGTGCTAGCATTGGACTGGGCGTCCCATGCGTTCCAATCCTCATCCTCTTCTTCTTCCTCGTCGGTGCCTAGTTCCTCCGGTAGACCAGCCTCAACACGCTTTCTCTTGCGCTCATTGGCCTTCCACTCTTCCAGCAGCTCCAGGCCTTCAATTCCGCCAACTTCCTCCTCTCCGTATCTCCGCTCCTTACGCTCGCCGCTTCGGATACCCATTGTAGCCTCCTTTCCTCTGTCTCTCTTTTGCAGCAGATCAGCACCGACCTCTCTGTAGAGCGATAACAGTCCCTTCGCTGCCATCATAGTTCCCTTATCCTTGCTCTTCCTGTACATGACCAAATCCTGCAAAAGAGTATCGCTAATTGCCAGCGGTTGGCGAACACAGATCTCGCGAATGGCATTGAGACCAGCAGCTGCTACTTCAGAAGCGGCAGCCTCGGAGACGAACTCGTTGGCGATCTTCTGGACGAGCGGCTCCAGGGCATCGGGGGGGACCAGGTTGTGGGTTGCTTGGGCGAGGGATGCGAGGAACGACGTTACTGATGGCTGTCGTGGCGTGAGGTATTTGGTGAAGTAGGAGTATAAGGAAATGACCGTGAGCTTGTGAAGACCAACGAGGCGGGAAACAAGCTGGAGGACCAGAAGTTTCTGCTCCAGGTTAAGCTTGGACTTGCTATTTTGGAGATGTTTCGAGAAGAGCGTCTCTGCAAACCCTTGAGGATCGTGAAGTAAGTGGAGGGCTGAGAAGTTAAGCGGATGGGGCGCCTTCTTCTTGCGCTCTGTCCGTCTGACTTTATCCACGGCTTTCTCCAATCCCTTGATCTTCTTTTTTGACTTCTTATTAATTCCAACTTGATGCTTCAACTTTCCAATGCTGATATTTTCGTGGTCGCTCTCCTCATCCTCCATGTCCTCTCGTTCCTTATCTCCTCCCAAGAAAAATCTGACACCACCACCAACAACCTTTTCATTGTCCGCTAAACTGGCCTCCTTCATAATTTCAACGGCTTTAGAATCAGTCCATATTTGGCGCTTCCATAATTCTCTTGTGATTTTGACTGCCCAGATTCCCTTTGACGAGGCCCGGTCTGAGGTGAGAAGATTGTACAGCACAGTCTGTATGGTCCGGTTCAGCTTATGATTTGTCGTTTTCGCATTCGAGGTTCGCAACTCAGACAGGATCTTGGTGAATAGTAGAGCTCTGAGAGTTTTACTAGGGGTGGTGACTAAGATGGGAAAGAGGATGTTGAGGAGTCCAGTCGAGTCGATGATTTCCTTGCGGCGTAGGAGGACGAGGGCGCCAACCACCTTTTCGCGCAACTCGGTTTCAAGCACGGCATGATGTGTTGTCAGGATATTATTGAGGTCGTCTGGGAAGCTGGCCGTATCTTCACGGTAGCAATCGGCAACGTGCGACACAAAATCGATCAGGTCGCGGAACGAGACGATTCCTGCTGATGTGGCTGTCGTGGGCGAGGCCATGTAAATGTCTCGCTGGGTTTGATATTGGCCATATTGATTAAGGAAATCTTCTTGATATGATCTGGAGCATGTAAGTTTACTGGTATTGCGCGCCGGCGGCGTGGTTTGTTCATGGGCACTTACTTGGGGTCTCTTCTGATCTTGTATTGTAAACTCGGGCTACAAATGGTCAGTACGTGCTAACTAGAGACTAATAAAATATGTGTGAGAGCATACAGATCTGCATCGACTTTTTCCAAAGCGCCGACTCTCTTTTTTCCCATAATGAGTGTTGTGGGAACGGAAATCCGTTCGATTGATTTTGGGTATTTGCTATCAGTTGGACTTGAGCATTTCTCCAGAATATTTCTGCTATCGATTATGCTTGTCACTAGTGCGGTCTTATCTCGGAATAGCGCGTAACCCGTTTTTCAGCCTTGTCAGCCTCGCCGATTTCCCCGCCGTCAAACTTCAGCCTTGCTAAGTGCGACCAAGAAACCTCCGGCATCAAAGGCAATAACTTTCACTGTGAGACTAATCTGCGGGGATTCAAGTGCTGTGCCTTTCGTCTTTTGATTTCTATGCGAATCTATCTATAATGGGCCAGGTTTTAGTTTAGCTCCCACCGAAGCCTTGGGTATCACACAACGCCATCAACTTGAATTCTTACTGTACACGAGGCGCCCACTGAACCCTCTGGACCTCTATAATATAAGGATCATCGTAGTTCCGCTTCCTCCATCCATTCAGGCTCTGCTAGAATGGCAGTCCTATCAACTAAGGGTTTTGACGTGGCTCCTTTCCTCTCCCGTACTCCCCATTCCTCCAAGCCAGCCAGATTTCTACCTGTCTTTTCGTCACGGGCGTATATCCTTAGGCCCCTAACGTGTGTATCTTTGCCATTCTGGTGATTTTCTACAACTTTGACTTGGACGAGGAACGCTCTCAGAGTGTTCCCATCAGGACCACCACCAACGCCATCAAGAGGTACGTTGATCCAGCCTTTAGGTTGCGTAAACTCTAGCGATGAAAACGGTATTAGGTCGTGATATCCAGTTCCAGCCAGTAATGTGATGCGCGTTGGGGTGTAAGACTCGTCGGCTTCGAAGTCGAGGAAGATGCGTATGGACAAAATTGATACCAGGCGGGAAAAGTGAATGTTGAGATGATGGGGTTGTGGACCGTCCGATCTGTCCAAGTCAATTAGCAGTTGTTTATTTGATAGAATACATATGTGCATACTGCCAGTATAGAGACGTGTCATCGTCCCGCAATGCTTCCACGCCCGACCCAGGTTTGCATGTTGACACCGTCCATGAAGCCAAGTTGCCAATTTCTTTCAGGCCCGTTGGGTCAAATACCGAGTTAACTTCCACCGGCACTATATAAGAGCAAGCTGTCAGTATTCAAGCTTTGAGTGTACGGTGTACCAGCATACGAACTGCCATTATGGGTAGCGACTGGAGGAACATCAATCGCCATTTCTCCATCATCATCTTCCGCCCGGCTATCCACGCTTTCTACGCCATCCTCCTCCTCCTCGCCAGATTCTTCATCTCCCTCCTCACTCCCATTATCCTGGTCTTCAACGCCTTCGTTGCCTTCGCTATCTTCGTTCGCTTGTCCGTCTTCTTCGTTTGCGCCAGGATTCACGCTGGGGGAGGGCTGATGTCGCGTCCGAGGATCCTGCCCGGGGGTCCTCGTCCCTGTCGATGGTGTGACATTGGATAGCCGTGTTCCTCGTGTGGCTGGATGCCTGGTATTGTACGCCTGGAGTGAAGCTGGTGGTGTTGCCGGCATCGTGGGAGAGGTCGGCGCGTCCCGCCGTTCTGGAGGGGAGAAGGCTGAAGGTGCAAGGTGCAAGGTTTCAAGATCTGACCATGTGAGTGGACACGCACACACACGCTCCGAGTATTAGCTACAGTAGCGGCGGGAAACTTGCACCCGATGTTGTGGGTGGGCGGTGCATCAGACCTTGTGGTTAGTGATAATGTAGTGGGTGCGCTTTCTACCTATCCCATGACGTCGGGGGATCGGAGAGACAGTGTGGGGTATTCTCCGGTACATCAACCTCTCCCATTATGCTGTCTAAGCCTCACTGGCCACGCGCTTGGGGCGCATGGTTAATGGTTATTTGTATTTTATCCTGGTCCAGATTAGCTATAGGTAATCACAACTACTATTTGACTTGCGATTCCCCCATAGCTCAATTTATATAACTCCGCTGCACTAACCACGGCATAACCATATTCCCATCTTCGGGGTAGTGTCACCAGCGATACCACGGATGGCTGCCGTTGTTCTCATGGCAATCGTTGTATTGCCAATGATGGGCTACCAAAAATATCGGAAGTGAGGCCCAAGTTAAATCTGGCATCCCCGCGATCCAACCGGGACTGACCATTTATACTAGGCACAAAGCTCGCAAGGCTTTGAAGAAGGAGCTGCGAGCGCAACCTGAACAGCTCCAAGGGGGACATCAAGCATCATGGGAGCAATCTAGAGATCAGCCGCCTTCATATGATGATATAGTCGGCTCTCATCCGTCTCCGCCATATTCACCAAATAGGCCGCCGGGGTATATACAGCGGACTTCCGGCAATCGTGGGCTACCAGTTGGGCATCTCCCTGGTTCATATTTATCCCCGACTGCTGTAGCTTTATAGCGGGATAGTCTGGCATGAGAAAGACGAAAATATCTTGGTTGGGGGAGTTAATGAATTATTATGCTGGCTATTAAATCAAACTGGCACCTCTTGGAATATCGTCGTGTCCAGCTGGACAAAACCACTCAAATTTCCTTTGAAGCTGCTTCATTAATGATTTTATAAAATTAGTATTATCTGAACATAAAGCCAATAAAAATATATGTGTATCCGTCCTATTTATCTCATCAATAAAGTTGCGCGAGAAAGTGGGGGAAATATTTATATATTTCCCCATTTCCGCCCAACCTCAGCCGATGTTTGCCCTGTTTGCCCCAAACCACCCCCCAAGAAAGCCACCTCGAATCCCTCCCAGCTCTGCCCCTCCAAAGCTACCAGCCCACCACACACGCCAAAATGATGCAGAGACGAATGGTATATACGTCCCCTCCTCTTATCTCCCGTCGATAATTTTACTGACAACTTATCCGCAGCTGTCGAAAGAAGACGAGGCGGCAACGGGGGCCGACGAGATCGAAGTGCGCCGCGAGGACCAGGACAAGATCAACAAGTTCAGCAGGCTGCATCAGCGGGAATTGAATCTGGAGGATGAGTTGAAGGCGAAACATGTACGTGCGGGTCTTTGGATAGCTGGGTTGGAACAGAGGAGAAGCTAATGCGATCTGCGCTACAGAAGGAGAAGGAGGATCTGGAGGATATCTCCAACGAGCTCGAGCTTGCGGACGACGAGGACATGATACCGTACGCCCTTCCCTATTTTCCTTCACCTGAACTCGGGTTATATTTGGCGCCCTTTATATTCCCCGTATGACGCCGAACTGGACTAACGCGTGCAATAGCTACCAAATCGGCGATTCCTTTATCTCCCTCCCCCTGCCCGAGGTGCAGGAGCTACTCTCCACCAACACGACGAGAATCGAAGAGGAGGTCTCGGTATTAGAAGAGAAGCTGGGTACGATCAAGGAGGGGATGCAAGAGCTGAAGGTGGAGCTGTATGCTAGGTTTGGACGGAGCATCAACCTTGAGACATAGAGCAGCGTGGGGAGCTATAAAAATATATCCATGTTGAACATATACGGTTCCTGTGGGGTGCGATGCAATTCTCAGGGTGTTATCTGCAATACACATTGAGTGATGGCGCGTTGTCAGGGGGATTGGAATTACAATTCCAAAAGTGTGTTTCTGATATGCAAATACACCCCCCTTGACGCAGCTGGTACTTATAGCCGGCAAACCAAGCAACTCCTACATACGACCATATGCTCAAGAGAACTGGGTATCCCGTCCGCTCTGCCATACACAAGCTTCAGGTTCCAGCTAATAGTCACATAGCACGAACGGGTGCAGATGCGGATTGGGCTAAAAGAGAAAAAGGGGGGGGGCTAGCTCGCTCTCGCCCAACATTCTATTATCCATCGGTTTCGCAGGATACGTCGGGATCAATCAGAGGTTACTGTTCGTGTCCGCTACAAACGCGAGGAGTTCTCGATTGATTTCGCCGTGTGGACTTTCTTTATTCGTCCCTGTTCTATGACACGTATATTCAGATATTATAACTATTCGATTACTCTTCCGACTCATCCTTTGAGAAGATAACCCCATAGCTATGCATGAAACGCTATTGGATGCACAAGTTCTCTCACCCTCTCACGAATAAGTGCCCACCCTGTTTATCCATCTAATTCGCAAGGATACCTACTAATAAACCCAAAGCTCCAACGACGGCACCACGTCCGCTCAGTCTGTCAACTCCAGATGTTGGAGTGACAGTCGCAGAAGTATTTGAACGAGAAGCACCCGTGGTAGGCGTACCGTTTACAGGAGTCTCGGTCTCGGTCGCGGTCTCTGAATCAGAAGCACCCGTGGTAGGCGTACCGTTTACAGGAGTCTTGGTCTCGGCCGCGGTCTCTGTATCCGAATCAGACGGCAATGCTGGAGCAGACGTCGATGGTGAAGCAGGCAACGGTGCCGAAGTAGCCGTGCTATCAGAAGTGCCGGCAGTGGGTGTAGGTGTTCCCCCCACGTCAAAAGTTGTCTCCTGCCCGTTCCCCTCAGTATATTCGCCCGTAAAGATGTTTCCACTGCCGCCAGTTTCGTCGTGGAAGGCTCCTGGAGAATCAAGTCAGCTTCTTTCGATGGAGATTATAGGAATACTGTGGTCTACATACCAGTGTTGACATCTATACACGCAAGCAAGCTTTCTACGGAAACACAAGTCTCGTTATTCGTACAGCTGAGAGTCGCGCGGACGTTTAGATTCCGTCCTGTTTAATCGTTAGAGGCTGGAGAGACGGAGCTATTTATTGGAGTAGGCCTTAGGCGCGCACACACCTTTGATTGCTCCCACTGCTGCCGCTGATCCGTCACAGAGTCCCAGACAGGTCAAATCGTTTCCGCATAAGTTAGAACAGGTGTCGCTAGAACTACCAGAACCAGCACCACCACCAGCACCACCGCTGGAACTGGTGTCGATGACGATTGCATTGGATGCGGTACAGTCGATGGCTAGAGTAGAAGGGAGAATTGCCAGCCAAAGGGCTGTCTTCCTGTTAAATAGCATGGTAGGTAATCTGGGGAAATAGGCACGATGGAGATAACCAATAGTGAATAATTCAAAGAAAGTCCTTGAAATCCGCAAGAAAAGTTGTGGGGAAGAGAAGAATACTTAAGAAAAAGAAGGAGAGAAAGATGAAGCTTAGGAATAAAGAAAGCCTTGACACACCTGCCTACCTATTGAGGCTCTTTTAGAGGTTACCCAGCATTCTGTCCATCTTGGCATCAGCAGCCACAGCTGTCTCATGCCTTCTAACTGGGCTATAAACATAAATACGCCCAAGAAAACGATAGTTTATGCAGTTCAGCCGCTCGTGACAGAGTGTTTGTGACGGGGCGTTTTTCAATATTGGGGCTGATGATGGGCTGAGGAGGCCTAGAAGCCTTGGCGCTTAATTCCCAGGTATGCAATGACCCGTGCAGCCTTAACAATTTCCGTATTTCGCTCGCGAAATTGTGCCTGTTCTGGCGGCTCAGACTAGACGGCTCGGACCGAAAATATAGGTCATATAGCTCGAAAGAAGGAACCTAAAAAGCTATAAACATACACTGAGTTGATAATTGCTGTCGTGCTCGATGCGATAGCACTAATAATACAATATATATTATAATGCTATCTACATATTACATCTATATTAATGCGATAGGATAAATATAGTAGACTTGTATTATAGTATACATTTGATTTCTTCTATCATGCTTTAGTAGCTCCTTTGTAGAATGGTAATTATTTACTACTTGTATAACTCATCCTTATATGTTCCTTTCTCCTCTTTCTCTCTTCGTTAGAGGTGATGAGAGCACAACCTCGGTGGAAGCAGCATATAGACAGGATTACGCCTGATCCTACTTGATCAAGAGTGGCGCGGATAGCGGGACCTTTAGAGTGTTCGGATTCGTTGCTCCCCGTAGAGGAGCGTATGATCCGAAGACGCGAATTATACTACATGTGGTCACCTATACATCCATGATTAAGCACACTCGATCGTATATGGGACTATCAGTTCACAACATGCCTCAATACGGTCTAGTAGCTATCAATTACTTATGTACACATATACTGGCTTATTACATCAGTATAAACCTCTGCATCTTTATGCAGTGCTTAGACAGGAAGGACGACTCTTACGCCCATGTACTCTCGTTGATGCACGATCTTACCATCAATAACCACTTGATCAGCACCGACTCTGTTACGGACCGTATCTGTTGGATCCGTAGCCGTAGAGATCTGGATCTCGCGCCACTGACGATTGGTGGGCACATTTTTGCCTTGGGCCGTGAGGTTCTTGAACTCCTTGTAGACGCCTTGCTCCTCAACGCAGCCCTCTCGTTGGATAAGTGGCGATTCTAGAGAACATAGTCAGCATACATGTTGTGCTATCTGCCTTGGTCTCATTCACTCACCTTTTGCAGGCGCCATGCGCAATTCGCCAACGGAGCTATTGAAGAGCACCAGTGAGAGGCGCTCCTCGTGTAATTGATCAACCGGCGGCTTGAAAACGCGGTGACGGGTGGCCTTGAAGTGGCCTCCAGAGACAATCTCCAGGGTATCGCCGATGTTGATGACAAGCGCTCCGGGTTTGTAGGGCACGTAATACCACTGTTCGTCGCGACCCCATATTTGGAGACATGAAATGGGAACAGAAAACAGCAAGGTAGTCAAGCCAAAGTCTGTGTGGCCGTGCATACGAAGGCCCTTGGCTAACTCTTCGGTTTGTTTCTGCACAGGTCGAAAGAGTGCATGACGGAAGTAGCCTTCACCAGTTGGGCACCCGTGTGATTGTACATTATCCCACAGATAATCGTCAGGCAACTCTAGAACGCGTGAAAAGAGCGTGAGGAGCCGTCGGTTAACAGACTTTGTAAGGTAGTTGCAAAATTCCTCGATCTCGTCCATGAAGGGGTGCAGACACGATGGCACACGACCAGTATCTGCCCAGTCAGGTTTGTACCAGTTAAATTGCTCGATGCCATCAGGAATTCCACGGTCTCGCTGAAGGTTGAGAACGCAGAGTAAGCACAAGTTTAAAACTTCCACATGCAGGGTTGAGATCTTATTACCTTGAATCCGTAGGGATGCTTGTAACCGGACCATACACCGGTGTCAGGGTCGAAAAGAAGGCGCTCCTTGTCCTCATCGCTAATGTTTTTGTATAGATACTGTGCGAGAGCAAATTGACGGTGGAGCTATTGAAACGAGAGAAACATGATCAGTGGCGCTGGTTTTAATATTCTTTTCCGAATTTTCTCTTACCTGCTCTAAGGAAACTCCATAGTTTTCGAGGAATAGAAAGCCATCATCGCGAATAGCAACTTTGACCAGCTTGATAAGGTTATCAACGACGGCAGGGTCATCCGAGTCAAGTAACGAAAGATCAATTGACTTGAGTTTAGCAAAGTTGTGTTTTTCCTTTGTGGCTGGGGGAGGGACCCATTCTGGCACAAGAGGCTTGCCAGGCAGGCTGGTTGAGGGAGGGTTAAATGGGGCTGCAGGTGCCATGACTTGATGTTTGCGAAAGTGAGTAGTTGTGGCCGATGCCTCAGACAATACCTAGATATAGTTACACAGTTACACAGTTACGCCATATGCCTTTATACAAATTGTGTGATGATAAGCTATGGAAGCCTACGTGTACCCGCCCCATCCCTGCGCTTGGTTATCACCTTGCCACTATCTCTCGAGAGCTCCTCTGTCTGGGCACGAGGAGGTAGTCAGATTGCCATCTTAAGCATAAACTAAGCTAAATTGGTTAGATTGTGCTGGCCAATAACGACAGAAAAATTACTACTAGTAAGATACGACCCTGGTTTAGAGTAGCCCGCATTGTGCATCGCGTGGGAGGAGCTCGCGTGGGAGGAGCTCCTCCCAAGTGGGGCCGAAGACGCAGGCTGGCATTGAGGGGTAGGG
>JPKC01002469.1:0-22025 GCA_000750925.1 Pseudogymnoascus sp. VKM F-4518 (FW-2643)
ACATCTCTAGGTCGATCTACCCGGCTCTTCTCCCGGGACTTCAATTAATCATCTACGCACCAGCACAACTAATCTACTCCCCCTTAAGCTTCTCCTGTCTAACGGCAAAGGCAGTCTCGAGCAACTCGCTCTCCTCCCTGAGATGGGCGGCCTTGAGGCCCGTAGCTACCGAGGCACTCGGGTTACGTCCAGCGTACATGACGTGTTTCCTGTTGTGGTGCTCGGTGACGTTCAAGATGGTCTCGATACGCGGCTGCGTGAAGGTCCACGCGCCAGCATTAAGGGGCTCCTCCTGGCACCACACGATGGTCTCGGCGTTGGGGTAGCTGTCGAGGTTCTCCTTGACCTGCTGCCAAGGGAAGGGGTTGAGTTGCTCGACACGGGTGATGGCGGTGTCGGTGATGCCCTTGTCGAGGCGGTGCTTGTGCAGCGCGGCGTAGACCTGGCCGGTACACAGGATCACGCGCTTGATGTCCTTTGGCTCGGCGGCGGCGCCGCCGTGTTCGGGCTCGGTGATGATGGGGCGGAACTGGGTGTCGCCGACGAACTCGTCGATGGAGGAGCGAGCGAGCGGGTGGCGGAGGAGGGACTTGGAGAAGAAGATGATGAGAGCTAGATTGAGTTAGTAGGTGTGGTTTAGGTGGTTTGGGTATGTGACTTACGTTTCCTGAATTGTCTGTTCATCTGTCTGCGGAGGATGTGGAACAAGTTAGACGGCGAGGTCATGTAGGCGATCTGCATGTTGCAGTCCTGGTGGAGACGGTCCAGCTTGTCAGGGCTTGGGTAGACGCGGGGCTCCTCGTTGGAGAGCTGGAGATAACGCTCCATACGACCGGAAGAATGTTCGGGTCCTTGTCCGTCATATCCGTGGGGAAGAGACATGACAAGACCAGATCTCTGCATCCACTTGACTTCTCCGGAAGCGATGAACTGATCGATAATACATTGGGCATTGTTGGCGAAGTCACCGAATTGAGCCTCCCACATAACGAGGGCATTTGGCGATGTGAGAGAGTAACCGTATTCAAAGCCCAGGCAGCCAAACTCACTCAGCGAGGAGTTGGAGATGACAAATTTGCCTTGGTCTTTGCTGACGTGTTGCAGTGGAGTGTAGGTCGCCTCGTTCTCTTGGTCGTGGAAGACAGCGTGACGCTGAGAGAAAGTACCACGCTCGACATCCTGTCCAGAGACACGGACGTGGTGGCCTTCGGTAACGAGAGATCCAAAGGCCAAAGCCTCAGCAGTCGACCAATCAATGTTCTGGCCCTCGTTGACAGTCTTGACTCTGTTGGAGAGAATACGCTTCAGGTTGCGGTGAACATTGAACTCCTCGGGAGCCGTACCAATTGTGGTGCCAATGTGCTCCAAGGTCTCCTTCTTAACACCAGTTGGTGGGTGTGGGAGAACTTCGGTGGCGAGCTCCTTTGGCGACTTGAAGCCGTTCCAGGCGGATGTGGTCCACTCCTTGGAGGTTGGCTGGTAATCCTTGCTCTTGGCAAAGGACTCCTCAAGCATACCCCAGACCCACTTCTTGTGCTCATCAATATCGTCCTTGGTGAACGTACCGTCCTTGAGGAGCTGGTTAACGTAGATGTCGATTTGTGGCTCGTGATCCTGGATGCGCTTGTACATCAATGGCTGTGTGAACGAAGGCTGGTCAGTCTCGTTGTGACCGTGCTTCCTGTAACAGACAAGATCGATGACAACATCAGAGCGGAACTCAGCGCGCCAATCAGCGGCAAGCTGGCAGACGTAGTTGACAGCCTCGACATCATCGGCGTTGACGTGGAAGACCGGAGCATCAATAGCCTTGGCGATATCGGTACAGTATGCGGTGGAGCGGGCGAAACGAGGGTCAGTGGTGAAACCAATTTGGTTGTTCACAACGAGATGGATGGTACCACCAGTGGAGTAAGCCGGAAGAGAGTGGAAGCCAAGGCATTCGTACACAACACCCTGAGCAGCGAAGGCAGCGTCACCGTGGAGGAGAACGCCCATGGCGGTGGTGTGGTTCTTCTCATCGTTGTTGTAGTGCTGGATGGCGCGGGTCTTGCCAAGGACGACGGGGTCCTCAGCTTCCAAATGAGACGGGTTGGCAACGAGAGAAAGCTGGACACGCTTCCCAGATGGGGTTGGGCGCTCAAAGTTCATTCCCAAATGGTATTTGACATCTCCAGATCCCTCATCCTCACCAGCGGCAGTTCCGCCGAATTCGCTGAAAATAGATTCATTCGGCTTGCGAACAACGTTGCTGAGGACGTTCAGGCGACCACGATGGGGCATACCAATGACAATGTCCTTGACGCCATAGTCGACGCTGCGATCGATGAGAGCCTTCATTCCGGGAACGAGGGTCTCGCAACCTTCCAGACCGAAACGCTTGTCGTTGGGGTATTTTGTCGCGGAGAAAGCTTCGAAGCTGGACGACCAAATAAGACGGTCCAGGATACGGCGCTTCTCGTCGACGGAGTATTTGTATGGCTGTGGGATTTCGATACGCTCTCTGAGCCAGTCGCACTGTTCCCTGTCTGGGATGTGAATGTATTCGACACCATATGATCCACAGTAGATGTTCTCGCAGGCGGCAATGATCTCGCGCAGAGTCATCTTCTCGCGGCCATCCTTCTTAAACCTAGGTAGAATGCCGGGGCCTAGGGTGTATTCGGAATCAAGGTCCTTCTCCGTGAAGTTGTAGTGGTCAAGGTGTAGTTCTTTCGGGTTGCTGTATCCAAACTCCTTTGCCTCGCCACGGATGCCGAGAGGATCAATACGAGCCTTGTGATGCCCACGAGCCTGATATGCGCGAACAAGGAGCTGGACCTTCAAGTGATTCGTGACATCGTCGCTTGGTCCGGTTGCCGAACCTGGCATGAACGAGGGGACGCCACCAGCTGGTGTAGGCACCAAGGTAGGCGGAGGGGTGAAAGCTTGCGACATTGGCATGTCGCCGCTCTCCATGTTCTTGAAATATACTTGCCACGAGACGTGGACGCTCGACGGGTCCTCCTTCCACGACATGTACATCTCGTCGATATAATTTGCCGTGTTGCCGGAGAGGAAGCTGTCGTTTGGTTCCGGCGCGTTGGCGACGGCAGCAGCATATCGTTTTTGGAAGGCTACCGCCAACGGACGCCGTTTTGAAGCGATTGACGACTTCAGAGGTCTGGGTGATGAGAAAATGGTGGCTCTAGAGCTCGAGTTGGCTGACAAGGAGCGTGCCTGGCAGCCAGCTCTCAAGAGCTGACTGCTCGACTTTCGAAACGAAGTTCTAAGCATTGTGTCAAATCAACGCAGGAATGGCAATTGGGGAAGTTGAAAAAGCGAAGGTTCGGTCATTCAGCTCCAGATTGTGGAGGAATAAGTGAGGGATGAGGGATAAAATAATAGGGACTTTGGAACTTCTGTCGGAACGAGTGACAGCATAATAGTTCTCCGGCAAGGGGACATCACGGGACTCGGCTCTAACCTCGCCTTCTCCTAACCTTCTAGCCAACGGCAGTCCGGGGATGCCGACGATGATTTGTCAGCAGTCATTTTGTTCATGCTGCGCAAGTTCTATTGGCTAATTTGTTTGCTTTACTCCAATTTACTCCAAGTACGTAGCCTTGGCAATCGGCTACGACGGCCGACGGATATACGTTTTAGCGGCCTGTACCTTGAAGATTATATGGATTATATGGTCAGTGAATCTTTCAAAGGTTTCAGGCTCAAACACAGATGCTTCATATTTACGACTAGTACTAAGGCCGACAAAGAGAATCTGGGTTGGGGCAGCAAAGGAGGCATTGTCGATCATAGTAGGCACACCCTGGAGAACAAATCGCTGGACAACAGCAAGAAAAAGAGTCTGCCCAGGTGACTAAACGTGAGCCTTGTTTATGTAGGCAGACAATGGTAATCTCACTTCTGCTACACAAGTAACACCCAAACGTCCGTGTGGAAGGATAAACCCAGACTTCTCTCGGCATCATGGCAAGCCCCAGAGGTTCTGCCGCTTATAAAAAGAAAGATGGCACAGTGACACTATCACCAGACCAGACGTCCATGGTATGGACGCCGACGGCGGCAGGTCTAGCCGGAATCACCATTAACATTTCTGATATTACAAGTATGTCCAGTGCGCTCTCAAGGCTAGCATGAGCTAATTTACCATAGATCTCCAGCAGACGCCGGAAACTGCGGAGAAGGTAATGCTCAAGATATTCGTCAAGCCTCCTGATGCTCCAGAGCCTGTTACACATCTCTTCCATTTTAACGCGCCATCAGAGCCTCGCAGTGAAGCAAACGCTATAAAAGACGTCTTGACCGCCCTAATTGCGTCCTTAAAAGCGGGAGAGCCAAGCATTATAAAGGCCAATGGCTCCAACGGCGCGCCTGGTGCCATGGCTATCGCGAGTGCCGTTGCATCAAAGCCGTCCGGGACTCCTGCATGGTACGACGATAACCAGCTGAAAAATGATTTTGAGTTACAGCAAGCATTGATGAGGAAAGACCCACTGCTACTTCAGACCTATGAGGAGGCAAGGCGCACAAAGCCTGACACCACCTCAAATACGCAGTTTAACACCCAGTTCTGGTCAACTCGAATTAATCTTCTTCGGGCCTATGCTGTTGAAAACAATCAGCAACGTGGTGCCTACAACGTCCTTTCGGTCGTAAAGCCTCGCCAGGAAGATGGCGAATTGAAGCTGCGCATCAGCAAAGAACAAGTGCAACTTATATTTAGCCAACACCCCCTTGTCAAGAGGGTATATGATGAAAATGTCCCGAAACTTAATGAGAGTGAGTTCTGGTCAAGATTTTTCCTCAGTCGGCTCTTCAAGAAATTGAAGGGTGAACGCATTGTAGAGGCCGATAGTACCGATTCGACCTTTGACCGATATCTTGATGCTTCCAACTCCGACATCCTTGGCCAGAGATTGGCATCAGCTCATATCCCTCATGTCATTGACATAGAGGGCAACGAGGAAAACCAGGGTGGCAGCAAAGGCGGTAATCGACAAGATTTCACCATGAGACCCTCGTCATCAGCCAAAGCACCAATTATCCGCACACTAAACAGTTTGAGCGAAAAAATAATGGAAAATGTCGCGCAGTCAGATGCTGATCCATCGGCTCCAATCGGCTTGGATGAGAAAACATTTAACGAACTGGCCTTGCGAGACCTTCAAGGCGGGGCAGAAGAAAACAGGATAATGTTGAATATCAAAGAGCAGAGCCAGTTCTTCTCGAATGATAAATCTCAAATATCTGCTGAAGCAGCGGTATATGCGAGACAGGATCCGAATGAGCTGTTAATGGAATTAAATACGGACCTCGACCCAGAGCTCATGGACACCGACGCTGCTGGCGGACTTGATCTTCGAACTGCAATTGGAGTGAATGAGGAGAGTGATAGCGATGACGATGAAGATAGGCCGCCCCACGTTGGTAGCAGGAACAGCTTCATCGATGCGCAAAAACAAATATTCGAAGGCATCACTCAGCAAAGAACGCGAATGGACGGCACAGATCCTCAATCAAACCTGTCTGGTCTTTCTCAGGCTCTCTTCGATCGCCTCACACTAACGCACGCCACCACTACTGAATTCTTACATCACTTTTGGTCTGTATTCTTATGTGGCGACCCTGACCGTGCTGGAGAACTGGCGAAATTGGTAGAAACATTGGAGAGAGCCTTGGATCGCATTAATGCGGTCGCTGCGGATGCAGAAAAGGAAAGGAATGATCTGATTAAAGCACAAAAGCAACAGATTAGGGAACTATGGGAAAAAACTGGCAAAAAAATGCAATATAAACCAGAGTTGGTTGGTGGGGGCGAGAAGGTGGTACGAGAGATGCTGGAGCCTACGATTTTTGCTCTTGATAAAGCGTCGAAGGAATATAGGAAAGCGCTAGCAGCAGAGGGTGTTGATACATCGTGAAAATAATTTGGGGATGCGCTAGACTGGTTTTGTTATTGGAAGATGGCAGGATGGGAAGGTGCGCCCAGGGTGGTAGCCATCGCTCTTGCCTCGAAGGATGCAAGAGACGTGCAGTATAGGTGCGGTAGACGAGATTCCTCGACAGCTTATGGTACCTTATCGAAACCACTTAACCACAATATTCTTGTTCTTTCGCTTTTTACTTTCCAACGTGCCGGAGAAGGCATATCACAGAGTTGTTGGAGCCTGGTAGTTGGAAGTTTCACTCGCTGACCAGATGGTTCATGGTTCTTGATGCAACATGGCCGAAGAGAGCCTCCTCGACTCCGAAGCTCCAGCTAACATTCGATCACCTCTCATACCACATACGAATACCAGGACCGTTACGATCGCTGCCAAATCTACGAAAAAACTTAGTCGAAGATCGTCTTTTGCCCGACGGCTAGACTCGTCGGAATCTATCCCCAGCTCCCACGGCTCCATATTTGCTGCTGAATACGTTTCGCCTCATGCCAGCGAAGACGGCGGATACAAGATTGAGAAATGGCAGGCTATTGGCAGCTCTATTCGACCCTCAGCAACTGAAGAGCAGCTACCACCACTACCAGCCAATGATGAGAACTCTGGCGTAGGATTACCCATTGGTAATACTCCGATTCTTTACGGCCATGGAACGGCCCTGACCACCATCATCGAGCAAAAGTCGTCGTTGGCGACCATGCGAACTATTAGTACCCCGTCTCCCGTTAGGACTCTCACCCGCCCACGCTCAATGTCGGACCTATCGTCGTCTTCGGCCTCAGCATCCCTACAGAAGCAACCGCCCAAGGCGAGTCCTATCAAACGCGAATTCTCAATTAGCGGCATGATCCATCGCCTTGCTTCATTCTCGGACGAGGACGTGGGGACCATACAACTATCGTGGCCTGAGGGCTACGATCCAATCGCAAACAAGCCCAAAGGGGCAGCCAAGTCAAGCATTGACGGCGAACCCTCTGAAATGCAGGAGACTGCATTTCGTGAAATCTATGCTCAGCCTCTTAGCCCTATTCAGCCTCCTATTGAGCGCCCAGCAACTCCACCAGGAATGCCCTCCTGGACCGCAGCACAACAGCGACGACCACGCGTTGTGTCAAGTCCCCCGGCTCGCACTGGCGGTTTTCATCGAGCCACAGCTCGCGTACAGCGTTTCATTGGCTACGAGCCGTTGAGCCGAGCTGGTAATCTACCATCAGTATCGGCATCTGGGCACGGGATCTGTGGGCCATGGGATATGGTCCCGTCCCGTAGACGATGCGTGTCTGTACCAAACACCGTCGTCAGTGGTGCACCACGGTTCAGGCCTCCAAGAAGTGGACATGGCGTGACTTCGTTGGAAATGCATCCGTTTGCGCGTGCAGAGGCCCGTCCCAGCACGGCGCGCACCCAGGAAGCAACCACTACGGGGAGAAGAATTAGCTCCGCACCTGCTACTGCTGCTGGCGGTTCAGGGTCTTCAAGACGATCCAGCGAGCCGGTGCCCCCACGCCCTGTGAAGCCGAAGGGGAAGCGGAAGCCAGGGCAGAGAGTCCGCTTTACATCAAGCACTGCAGTTGTTACTTCGGGGTCGCAGACGCAGTCTGCAGAGCCAGCCACTGAACGACGGCGAGCTATTTTTCTGAGATCGTCTCGTCATCGAAGTGTCAAGACTCTCAGCCTACCACCGCAGGAAATTACACCATCTCCGGTTTCGGGTGAAGCTTCGATACCACAAACTCTGCCACAGGCTCTGCCAGTGGGTAGCTTGGACAATCACCCCGACCACCTGCCTACTTTGCCGTTACTCCCGGCAGCCTTGGAGGAGGGTCCTGCTAGATCAACTGAGCCGTCGCCAGAGCCGTCGGTCAAGCCCAAAAAGGGGGAGTACTGGAAATGTCGAGCAAAGGCTACGCTGGCCCAGGTGAATGAGGTCTTGGAGTCTTGCACCATGTTGTGCTGCTGGCATTGTTGCAGAATCGATGTGATGGGGCTAGCTGCAGCGGAACGATTGAGCAGTGGAGTGTCAAATTGAGGCAGGATGAAGCTGCCACATCAGATTGCTTGGGAGATGGGCGCTTGGGAATGGGCCAGGTACAAATTCATTCGTGGAAGAATCGGTCTAGTCGCGTTAAAAAGTATATCCAATTGTATTCTTTATGCTCGCTAATAACGACGTCAAATGGTACCGTGTATATATGTGAATGTACAACCGCCAGGTTCAGATGTACAACATGATGATCTGGACCCGCCTGTCTATCAATCCTTCTTACCCCCCTTCCCACTCGAGTCGTCATCGTCGTCCTCATCCTCATCATCATCCCTCGCCCTCTCCTTCTTCCTCCTCTCCTTCCTCAACGCCTCATGCACGACCTCGCTCGCCTCGTCCTGCATCTCGTTCCAGTCTACATCATACTCCTCCGCCACCTTCTTAACCTCCTTCCGCAACGAGTTCGCCTCTTCCACCAGCGACTCCCACGCCCCGATGTCGAAGCCGCGTGCGGTATACAGCCGGTTCTGCTGGTGCGAGACCGTGGCGTGCAGCGCCGAGCGGTACGACACCTCGCGGTTGTGCCAGAGGAAGTAGAGGTAACCGATCATGATCGTCGAGAGACCGGCAAGGTACTATCTATTGTCAGCGTTCGTCCTCATCCGAGCCCGCACCAATTCATGGACTTACGGTAATCGGCTCCATGGTATCCCAACCATAGTCCGTCTGAAACGTAAAATGATAAATCGACGCCCACCACGCAACCAGGATGCCAAATCCCCCCATCGCGAGCCTCTGCGCACTCCGATGCGCCAGGTCATCGCACTCCTTCTTGATCTTCGCCATTCCATCCAGCCTTCTCGCCAGCTTCCTCAGCCGCACACGCAAGTAATGCGTCCGGTCCGCGAAACTGGGCACGCCGACGCGGATCTCTCCTTCGCGGCTCCCCTCAATCTCGACCGCGAACTCCTTGCCACGCGCTGCATCGCGGATGAAGTCCCCGATCTCAGTGCTAGTCGACCAGCGCACAAACTTGCGTTCCTTCTCGGCGGCGCTAGGCTGATCGTGTCCGAGGCCAGAGTACGTTTCGATGCCGCCCTCGCCGGGGCCGCCGCGGAGGGACTTGGCGATGTTCTCGCCTTGGAGGGAGTCTTCGAGGTCGTCTTTGTTGATCTTGCCGGTCTTGACGAGCTTGCCGTCTACCATGTGCTCGTCGCTGCCTTCTTCAACTCCAGCTTGCACGTCGTCTACTTTGTGGCTGTCTTTCTTCCTGTCTTCGCTCTCCTCCTCTTGTGCGGAGTCCTCAGCGCGGAACCAGACTTCGGGGATCTTATCTTGGCCGTCCTTATTCTTCATCATCGGGAGCTCAGACTGGATTAGGCGCCCGAGATAGGAGAGCGGTTGTTGAGGATGGACGAGGAGCGCGAGCGGCTCGATGTCTTTCCGGTCGGAGTTCTTGTCGAGTGTTGTGAGGGGAAGGATGAGCTTGAGTAATCGAGAGGGGGTAGTCAAAAGTTTGCCTAGGTTGTATGTTAGCTCAGACCCTTCCTCGGGCAGGTAAAAAATGGAATATACCTTTGGTCATGGCACCAGCACTCCGCAGCTTTCGAACGGGTGGGTTCTCCGGTCCTTCTCTATGCCACGGCGTTCTTGCCTGCTTCTCTTTTGCGGTTCCTATCTCATCATCTAGATAGCCATTACTTGATGGCTTGCTCTTCTTTTCCCCTCCCTGCGCATCATCATTTGCTGATCTACCCTCTTCCTGAAGCTCCATGCCCTTCCTGTTAAGCTCCTTCGCCTGCGCCTTGTATTTATCTTCATTCGACTGCTCCCTCGACGGCTTTTCCTCGGACGCAAAGCCGCGGCTCGCGCATCCCGATGGCTCCCATCTCTGCGCCCTTATATTGCGGGTCGCCGGCCGCGGAAACGGCTCTGACGTCGCGCGCAAGCTGCTGGCGACCCGTCGTTCAACGCTGTGATAGACATGGCCTTTGAGCAGGAAAGGCGAGCACTTCATCGCGTTCGAGGGTGTTTATTTCGCAGGGCGTTCAAGGGTCGAAGAGCATTTCTATATAGATGCACAACGCTAAATATATATTAATCGAGGCTGTTGTGACTGGCCAATTGATGCTGGGCCAGCTTCTTCCCAGAATGCTTAGAGCTGCCCGCGCTACGTCATAGGCTGGGGTGGGGTCCTTGTGCGGACTTGGAGCTAAGCCTAAATAGTCTTGGGATGGCATCGCGGTTCTCAGTTCAACATCCTCACCAATCTCTGATTGCGAAATATCTCAGCTATATCAATAATAATTAGCACGTAAATATTCCAGCAAAAGCTCAACACTTCTTCTCTTGTCGCCAGGTCGACCAATGGGACAAATTTACATGGTATATATCCCCTACATAAGATGGGCGGTATGAGCCAAATTAAATTTATAGATCTATAGCAACAAGAGAGCCCTTAAAATTGAAGTCTGCCTTGAAGTCATAAATTCCTTAATAGCATACCTTTATTCAAGCATACGAGCCATTGTATCTGTTGTTGCTAGACTAATGCTTTGTACTAATTTTGATTTAGCTATAACATATTACTTGGGAGGATTTCCCATCGAAAAGTTTCGCCAATTGTCGAACTTGTTCTCTTCTCAACCTATGCAATCCGGTTACGCAGCAAAGTGATAATAGAAATGGAGATGCTTCATGATCCCATCTACCTACCACGCCATGACTCGGCTTCTCTAACCTCGCGATAATGAGGTTGGTGATTGTTCATTGACGTAATATTCATAGATGCTATCTAAAAGGCTTCAGACCAAAGTGATTCAAGAAAGTGGTCCTTGAAGGGTCCATCTGCCTACTACGAGGTAACTCAGCCTCTAACATCGTGAAAATTAACGTGAAGCACAGTCATAGCTAACCTCGCTTTTAGTTTATATATTTCCCTAAAGCCTCTATAGCGACTATCACGACGGCAACTACTAACAGTTAACATGGGTGTATCAACACGCAAATTCAACCCCGAGCAAGACTCGGAGCTTTTCGATACTAAAACCGGTAACTGCTCGATCGAATACTATCACGCCTGTAAAGACCCTTACTGTGTATCTAGCAACAAAACTCTGGTTGGGTGGCCCTGGTTTGTTAATAAAACTTCAAACGCTGCTAATACGATATGTTATTATTATTATTCTACCATTCATCCTAAAACCATTCATCTTCGTCGGAAACATCCATATTATCCGAAAAATGCCCATGGTCTTGGAGCCTCATCCCAGCGAGATGTTCGTCGGGAATAGGTCCCCCTACTTCCACAACAATACCACCGATCCAAGATTCTATCCGTTTACTTTTATACCCATCATCCCACCCAAAGACCTTGCTCATTGAATGCTTATCATCATAATGAGGACTCTGCGACAGCTTAACTCGACGTTTTGTCTGTTCGAGAATGTGGCGCCGCTTCCCGTCGGATCCCTGCCGTACGTAGATGTTATACAAACCCGGAAACAACGCAACGTCCAGCTGGCAGTACTGAATTATTTCAGGCTTTATGGGCCGCTCGTTCAAAATATCGAACCGACCGCCCATCTCAGGCGCAAAGAACCGCTGACCGTCCTCTTTGGCGCGGCGCCATCTATTCTTCTGTCTAACATCGATTCGACTGTCCCTCTCGATGCACCCCGCTAGGGTAGCAGCAAATTTCTCCGATCCACTCTTAGTTACGGACCCCATAATCTGAAGATCTATGATCCCATCGACGGAGATCTGGAAGAGGTTGAACAGGGCATCTGATTCGTTCTGGATATCAAAGATGACTTTGGGAATGGTTGGAGATTCCAGGACCGATTTTAGTGAGGTGCCACTGGTGGTGGTAGTGGTTGAGAAGGCAGCCCCCTTGAGAGTGTGGATGTCGATAAGATAGGTCTCTTTAGTAGGAGCGATGTGCAGCGAGAGAATGGATATGGAGCCGTGACGGCCAAGTGCAATTCCCTCCAAGTTGATGTACAAAGAGGGAGGCTTAACTGCAAGGCTGGCAATGCTGTCAAGTAGAGGTAGAAGACTCTTCTCTGAGTCTATGACCGTGATATTGCTTTTAGGTGATATGTTTGACATGATTCGTGATTGATTATCGTGATATTAATCCAGACGACAGGGAATGAATGGAAATAAAAGAGAAGGGTGAGGCAAACGAAGAGGTTGCATAATAGTACGTGGCAAGGCTGGTGAATGGAATGGGAGTGAATGGTTGGTTACACAGATCAGGCGCTAACATGCCTATTCCAATAACAAAGCCCTCAAAAAGCTTGACGAATTGCAAGGCTATCCATCAAACTCTTCCATAATACAGACGCCTTGTGGAGGGGGGAGAGCCACTTGGCTAGCTGTTCACTTATGAGACAGTAGAGTACGTAGATATAGATCGATGTGCAGCACCCCAAGGAACTTACGTTGATATAAGTAATAAAAGGATACCAGCATGAGACTCGGCGTAAGCATTCTGTCGCCAATAGCAACCAGATCACAATACGGTAAAGACAGCAGGCTTTTGATTCCTCCACTTTCTTTAGCTCTATCATAGCAAAATGTTGAATAAGATCCCACCCCCCTTCCTTCCTTTTAGCAACGCAGATCCACCATAGATGTCCCATATCCTCCCAGTTCCAACCAGTAGCAACGCCCGCCTCTTGTCGTCATCAACACCAGTCATTTCATTTACTCATCCTCGTCGTCAAGGTCGACCGTTTCCACTTCAGCTTTCTTGGGAGCCGCAGCGCCGTTCGTCTTCTTGGCGGAAACAGCGGCGTCGGCAGGTTCCTCAGCTTCAGCATCTGACTCCTCCTCGCCCTTGGCATCCTCCTTGTCGTCCTCATCGTCTCCCTCGGCTTCCTCCTCTTCCTTATCGCCATTCTCCTCAGCCAAGGCTGCAGTGCCGATCTTGCGCTTCTTCACTGGAGGGGCAACTTCTAATGAACAGTTAGTAAGCAACAAATGTATGAATTGGAAGGTTTGGATGGTATTGTATGATGGAAAGTCGCTGGGGCGAGCGGCCATCGATATTGGCGGCCTTGGAAGTGTGCTTGGCGATGCTTATGGGCCTTCTTACCTTCGACTTCCTCCTCCTCCTCCACTTCGGATCCACTGGCATCCTCGTCTTCCTCGGATTCATCGGATTTCCCTCCTGGGGCCTCGTCTTCTGAGTCTTCGTATCTGTAATGAGTGATTTGTTAGTAAATATTCTTGGAAGATACTGATGATGTCACAGCGCCTCGGCACATTTCAGGGCGCAAAAGGCGTGGATAGCTGTCCAAAACGGCCTGTATGATAAAATCAAGCCGATTTATGAGCTCCCGGTGTCCAATTAAGGCGATATGAGATAGGGAGAGCCCTGGAAGCAGATGAAGGATGAAATTGACTCACTCCTCTTCCTCTTCGCTTTCATCCGAAGGAAGCGCAACGAGCTCCTCGTCTTCAGCCTTTCTCTTACGTGTAGACATTCTCTTTCCAATTGCTTCAAAAATCTATCCGGAAATACAAAAAGTGATACGAAATGGCAGGATGCTGCCAGAGAGGTAATTTCTGTGATGGTGTTGATGGGAGAATGTGACAGAAGTTGAAGGGATGTTGGAATTGGGGGGGGGGTTTTATTCACTCACCTGGCTGGAGCTGACCACCGCCGGGCCGCAGGTGGTACGCCGTGCTCTGCCCTCCAGAAGCTCGGACCTGCATAGCTCCACTTTGTTGGTCAATGCGCAATCCGAGTCAACGCTTAGCTGCTTCAAGTTCGCGCTGAAGCGCGATGTAAGATCTTACATGTTGGATGTCGAGACTCGAGTTTCTCCGAGAAATTAAATGCGACGATGGTACCAGAGACATCGTTACTCGCAGGATTAAGATTTGTACTACTGCCACTGGCTCATACCTTGTATGCGAGTATCTTTTGAGACAACACAACCCCGCAAAGGATATGATCGACCCCCTCGTCCTTTTCGATACTTTCCAAAATTATGAGAGAAAGTGAGATCAGGTACAGATCCCAGATGGAAGTAAAGCTATTGGTAGGGCTGAAATGAGATGCCGAGTATTGGCGTGGACTTGGCTGATCCGTTACAAGTTAAGACAATTGTCGCGATGGGCTACAATAGAGATAGTGGTCACAATACGCACGCAAGTCATGTTAAGGAGTAAAGTTTGGTAAAATATTTCCATTGATTCTATTAATATTGTCGATAATATTTGAATCTTTGAATTGTTAGTGAAAGCCCTAACAATGTTGAAGAAATAGTGTGCTTACCATTGTGGATGCGACAAGGAGAAGATTTGATCGTTGTAAAATACCTGCAACACGTCGGTGTTAGCTATGTGCAAATTGATGCAAAATATATATTCTTGAAAAGAATTGACAGCAAAAGCATCTCTCAGGCTGTGAATTGAGATTAGCATTGTTCGCAAAATCGGGAAAGATTGTAACATACCTCATTAAATCAGATTGTGTGTTTATGCGTTCAGCGAAGGACCGAAGTCCGACTCAAACAGTGTGAATAAGTATCATCATATGATGCAAGTGCTCGCCATGTGAAAAGTGAAGAGATCTGTGGATATGTACCTTGGACGAGTCAGCGAGTGTCCAAGTTTCGTTTGTGAAGCCAATTCGTATGAATGGTTTTGTATCAGCTGACGAGTTCTCAACATGCAATCCATCAATGCTAGCTCCAAAGAGTTTGTACGCTCTTTGTGTTTCGTGAGTTCGCATTGTGAACACAGTCTGTCCGCCCGTTCGTTCAAAGTTCGTCATGAAAAACGCAGGGCAAGGAGCGAGGAGCAGTAGTAATGTACCTGAGGGAGAACTGTCAGCAAGATTCCCGAAATATATGTAATAATAAATCCAAAATGTTTAGGAGAGGTCAGACAAGGCTGAAACTGTAAGACAGAATCTACATGATATATTCGGAATGAGGAATTCCTATAGTTGTCACTTGTTCATCACACCGGATGTGCAGTTTGCATTGTATAAAAAAAAATGTTTCAACGAACCTTTTGAATTTTTTGATGGGATGGTGACAGTGCACAATTGAGCTGTTAAGCGTCTCTAGGTAGAAAGTTAGCCAGCTGCGCAGGACAGTAAATGGTAACTTCAATGGGTCCAAGTTGAAAGCTCAGAGTTCTCCGTAGAGTGGTTAATCCCCATTATTGTGTAAGAGTTGGATTGTTCAGTTGATAGGTTCTCATCATAGAAGAACTGATCGCAGAGAAGTATGGGAGTGTCTTACCATTGAGCAGCTGCCACCATGAGCTTGTCGATGAACATCATCGAATATTGCGTTGACAACAAAAGCAGAGGAGAATTGAAAGCTCGGAAAAGTTTAAGAAGTCTGCTAGCGCCGTCGGTTAGCGCAAGTCCCTTAGTCGGTACGCTAAGGGCCGCGTCATGTGACGTATCCCGGAAGGTGGCGGGATGTTGACTCCCACCCCTCGGCGAATCGATTCTTGTTTAAACAACCTTAGGTTTACCTTGGTGAACATAAGGTCTATCAATCATGGCTCCATCCAGTGGAATATGGGCTCCTATAGCCTTGAATATTATGAAGTAAGCAAATCGAAAGACCCTACCATTGCCGTTTGCACCGGCTTTCTCATCGAATCCCCGCTGACAATCAAGCCAGGAATGCCATACGGGCATCACAGCTTCTCAGGAAGCGCCTCGCAGAGGCAGCCCAACGCACTGCGACTGCTTCATCTGAGCCGGTCCCAATCCTTGTTCGAAACACGCCTAGACACCCCATCAACAAGGCAGCCTGGTTGCGCCAGAGCAAGGGAAGATGGTACACAACGCACAGCACGATCAACGCCACTGTCCGGCGCTTTATGAGCACCGGCTCTGCGAATGGCGTCAAATTTGATCGGGCCTCGTTCCCCAAATCTGCCATCGGCACGACCATCCTCCGCTCCACCACCCGCGCTCCGTTCTGCTCGACACTGCGCCCAAACCTTACAGGTGGCGCTCTCCCCAGAACTGCAGGCGGATATAGCCTTGGAGGCGGACGAGCAGGCGGGGCGAGATACTTCTCTCACACCCCCGCGGCACCAGCGCAAGTCGTGAACAACGTCTCTGCTGCCGTCCGTGCCTTCTGGCTCTCCGGCCACAAGGCCCAGTTCGACGGACTCAACGCACGAGGCGAGAAGCGCTACCGCACCATCAGCGCTCTGCAAGACGAGACGGGCCGCAAGATGTCCTCAGTCAGCAAGGCCTCCCCTGGCGCCTTTATTGACTTCCGCTTCAACCCCACCGTCACGGCACTCAGCCCCCTCGCCGCCGCCCTGCCCACTGCCCACTTCGCAGAAGCGCCAACTCTGAACACGGACGGCTTCCTCGACGTTCTCTCCGTCGACTTCGCACGTGCCCTCAAGGACTTCACAGCCATCATGAATGATCTGAAGCGGCTATCCGCGCTCGGAGACCTCAGCGTGACCCTCGAGCCCGGCTCGATCCTGCGCGTCCGCTTCCCCGGTTGCGATGCCGACACCGTTGAGCGCCTCTGCGATGAGATAGGCGTGCGTCGCGGCATCATCCAGCAGGATCCCGATTTCGACGCCAGTTATGGGGGTCAAGTGGCGCTGCTCTTTCCGTTCGCGAGTACCACAGATAAGGCACTGTCCAGTCCTGGAGGCTCTCTGAGGTCGCAGACGGGTCATGAGCTGGAGTACGACCAGCTCAGCGAGTATAAGGAGTTTGACGAGTTTGGCGATAACCCGTGGCTCTCGTCGCCGGATGGCTATGAGACGATGGAGGAGCTGAGCGAGACGGAGAGTATGTATTTTGGACAAAGGGATAGCCCGAGTCTGAGTCGGAATGACCAGGACGCGGGTTATGTGGAGGGCATCTATCGGTTCATAGAGACTTGTGATGGTGCCAGGAGGATGTGATGTTGTTTACGATTGGGCTTGCTTTTTTCCTTTGTTTGGTGTGTGGATAGGGGGTCGGGGGCTTAGGTCCGGTGTTTAACGGGCTGTCTAAGCTGTCGTCACTCTCTACTATGGCTTTTTTATGCCTGCAGTGTACTGCACCTTGCTAAATATGGGCACTCACTTTCTGTTCGCAAAGCCGGAACGGAGGGATCCGTCATAACATTTACTCGGCAGAAGAGCTCACTAGAGGAGAATGTAGAGAGCAGGATCCAAATATGTTTCCAGGGATTGTATATTTGAACTGATGTTTCCATGATCCATGGGCAAATACTGTATTACCGACTCATAGGGGACTCATAGTGTGATTCATCCCATGGCAGCAGTGGCAATTATGTCACAGGTCCAAATGTGAACATTCTGGACGAGCGCCTTTTTGACAAAAACGCTTTCACGGTGACAGTATGACTACCAAAAACAATAACTAAATCGTCATACCCAACTCTATATGAGTCTTCGGAAGCAGTCAGCCCTCGATATCTCCAATAGGCAGCGCAAGGGCGGCGGCGTATCACACGATGCTCTCCTTTGGAGCACCACCCTCACCTCGCAACCCCTCACCACCCCTCACCACCCTCCCACCCCACCATCCAACCCGCGCCTCGCCGCCCCAAAAAATGTCCGCATCAGCACTCCCAATCCGACACAATCGAACACCTCACGACTCTTTCCCTAGCGCACTTGACGTCAACACCTCTAGCCAGGTACACCACACCCTGACCACACGCCCGTAGTAACACCACAGCACGGCCGGCGTCGCGCTCCATGAAACCGGACATGTGTCATAGCTCTCCGCGGTGGTGGGGCAAAGTTTCCAGTTCAGACGATTGGCGAGGGGCGGCTACGGTAGGGCGAGGCGAGAGAAATCCCTTATCGATACCAATGTGGGTTGCATGGAGGGGGGGGCGTGACTTACCTGGCGCCTCGAACTGGCTGTGTCTATCCTCCTGATTCAGAGGGGGAAAAGGGAGAGGATACCATGGGATTCTTGTGAATTCGAGGGGGAAAGGAGGCGCCGAGGGGGCGGGGCGGTCAGCCGGCGGTTGGTGGGAGCGATCTTCGGCGAGCTACTGGAGTAGGGAGGTGGTTGTTGGTGATGATGGTGGGAGAGAATGGTTGAGGACAGAAGCTAGGTGATCTACGCCTTCATGATATTAACCGGACTAGACTAAGTTCTCGATATGGTCTGATAATGGAAGGAGTAATTGAGGGGACGACAGTGTACGGATCACCACGTAGGCGCCCTGGTTGCGCGGGGTGCTCTGTATGGGCGCGGAGGAATCGAGCGTCCACTCCCCGAAAGAGGTGTGACGTGACGCCGAATGCACGAGAGAGGGGAAATGGGTGTGAAATAGGTGTTGAAACGGGTCGGTGGACAGATAAAGGCAAGGTGGTACATGGTCCGGCGTATCGTGATACGTATGTTGGCATGTACTGTACAGTACACTATCATAGTATACTGCACCGTAGGGTAGGAGTGGCATGATAACCCTGTGGCTTGTCGTGTGCACAGATGGCCGAGTCACAATGGAGATATTTCGAATATCACGGTGCAGGATGCAATGTCGACGTCCGAGTGCTCAACAGAGTTCAAATGTGTTAATATTGCCATACTAGAAGCTGCAAACTGTCTCTGTAAACTTGTTCTGTACTGTATGTACCGTACAGAATCTACTAGACTGTCAAAAATCGACTTGTCAACACTAAGAGTACTCTAACACCGGGGGCTACAGGCGTTGGGAAAAGGCCAGCAACCAGGCAAAGTTAGAGTTTTGGCGGTGAAGAGGCGATAAGATCCAATCAGGCGGCTCCAGGCGGGGAAGAAAACGAAAAGTCAACAGACAAATGTACCCAATTAACCTCTGCCGCTCCCCCCCAGTCTCTACCAAAAATGTCCTAAATGTCCTAAATGTACCAAAGTACCAACCCTGTAAGCGAAGAATTATTCATACTGGCCCAGCTCCACCCTGACGAACTTCTTCCTTTCTCTCCCTTCCCTTCCCCTCCTTCTTCCATAACCACCAATTCCCATTCCCCAAAACAAGACAACGAAGTCGAACTATACAATCTATAAGATTACACCCCCCTACTATACTCTTCGTCAAGAATCATGCCGCAGGCTATCGCTGAGCTGTGAACGCCCACTGCGGGCATGCTCGATCGGAGCGTGTCCGCAGTCCTTCAGCCACCGAGACATTCAATCACTATTCGATATTTGACGAAGATAACAGACTTTTACCTGTCTACAAGCCCCAGAGCGGCTTACGTCTAAACAAGAGTCTATTCTACTACAATTACCAAACTCGAGTCCTGCTCGCCCCGAGTCCGCAAAGTTCACCGTTTCCCCCCCTCGACTTCGACTCTTCACCCCGCACCACCTCGACTCCTCAACCACACCTAAAGTCGAGCCTTTTCTCACTTCCTAATACCGCCATACACTACATATCCGGATTCTACATCACCTACTGCAAGATTTCTTGCCTTTTCTTGCTACAATATTAGAGGAGACAGCTGTCCAAACAGATTCACCGCTACTTTTACAACCTGCATATTGCATACTGCAAACCCTAATCAAAACCTATATATTCGCACAAAATTAGACATAATGTCTCGAAACGTTCGCCAAAGGCCGAACACCTCCCACACGGGCCAGAAGACGCCCAAGCGTTCCCGGAATACCCTCACATCGGACGAGGACGACGATTACTCTGGCGTCGATCTCATTAGCGACACGGAAGAAGATGAGCCAGATGTGGAGGTGGCTGAGGAACAAGCAATCATCGAATCGGAAGAGGAGGATGATTTTGTTAACCCTCAGCCAGCTGACGACGAGGACCAATTCTGGGGCCCATATGATTCCTTGAAGGGCGGCCAGGATCTCTTTCCGGAGGAACAAACGGACCAGTCTCCTCCTGCAGATATCTTGAGTGGAGCGGCGGAGTGGATGGGGTCAGGTGATGAGAGTGAGCCCGAGGTCACCCGCCGAGTCCGTTTCGACTTGTCTGACAGTGAAACCGTGGGGTCTGACATTGATGACAATATCTTCCCTGACATCTTCCTGGATCAGGGTAGCCTTGACCCAGGTTTCCGCCGCACCATTGAGAATGACAAGAACAAGGACAACGATGACTCGGGAAGTGATGATGGGTCCTACTGGGACTTCCGAGGGGAAGACGACGAGATGGGTGAAGAGGAAGCCGACGACGATGCAGATAACAAGAGCGAGAGTTCTTGTGGCTCCAGTGGATATGAAAGTATGTGGCGCCGCTGGAACACAACCCATGAGATAATGCTAACACGACTCTTGCAGCCGATGAAGGTGAAACTACCGAAGAGGATTTGCCGCCACAGGCCAAATTCTTACCTGCTCGCACTGTCCTGAGGGGTCTGTCCTCCGACGGGTCAGATTCCGATGACGACATCCAAGTTATTCAACGCAAGCAGTATCGCCCTCAGCGGACTGGCCCAAAACTTGGATCATGGATCACTGATGCTAACAAACCTTTTGCTGTCCTGGACAGCCGCGGCAAGAGATTGATGATGTTTAGAGCACGCATCAACCGCAGGCACAGCACAGATTCGGTCACTGGCCCTGGCCGCATGATGACCATAGATGAGGATGACCGTGACGCCTCTGGTATGGAGCAGATGTCACCCATGATCAGCAATTCAGCCAACCTGATGATGAGCGCCCTGTACACTCCTATGGACAACCTGGGTGGCCAGGCTCTTGGACCTCCTGAAGCTTTCTATCCATTTGTCAGTATTTCCGCCAATGGAAACATGACCCAAGACTGCCCGTCGTCGTCCTTCGATGAGGACGACGTAGACGATGAGGATATATGGAATATCGGCGACCTGATCGACTTTGGCGACTCCAGTTCTGACGACGACGCCAATGAAGATGACGATGACGATGACAGCTGCGATTCAAACACAGTTGGCATGCCTTCCTCCACCCCCGTGCGCCCAAGCACGGCCAACAGCGAGGACCAAGCCCATCCCCTGATCACCCATCTCACGGGCCGCGTCGGGGCCTTCCGCTCAAATCAAAACCGTCACTCGCTGCTGAGCCGCAACTCCGCGTCTCGCGAGAGTCTGGCCTTCTCGGGCCGCTACGGTCAGGGCGCCATCCGAGGCATCAAAGGTGGCAGGCTCGCGGCGGCGAACACACCGATTACGCCACTGCGCAAGTCTAAGATCTCTAAGGCGGAGCTGATTGTCAGCCCGTCACCAGCTGAGGGCGCGGACAAGAAGCGGAAGTTTTCTGGCGAGTCTCACGGACACAAGCGCGTTCGCAGCTTGTTCTAATCCAGCCATCCACTGTCGAATTTCACCCGAGTCCTCAAAGTTTGTACGTCGTCACACTAAAAGACTGTGTTTGAGTATAATCTCCCGCCTCAAATCGACCAAACTACCTGTTAGACGCGCACGATGGATTATCTGTCACAGATTATCTGCGTGCGCCTTTCAGCCCTATAATACGCCTGACGGACGGCGTGGCTCTCTCTCGAGGGCTACCCCTGGCCTCAGCAACTGTTTTGCATTATCTCATATGTCGCGCTCCTTCGCTTCGCATGCATACATACATGACCGACACGCACCGACCGCAACGATGGAATCAACTCGCACTCAATCGACCTAGCGCAGACAAAAGCAACGTGTTTTTCCATAGACATCGCCTTTACCCCTGTGCGAGCGCGCGTCCAAAAGCGTCAATTTCACGAGATCAAGCATGCAACTGTATCTTACCCGATATCTTGTTTCTTTTTTGCCCTTCGTTCTTTATTGGTTCTTAAACTTACCACGCAGCGGATCTGAGCCTTCCAGCTTGTTTGCTTTGCCATCCATCGGATCTACTTTTGACGAATTTTCTTCTCATCTCCTGTTACGTTCCAGCGCCTTTTGGTTGGATCGGAGAGGGGACCAATGTTTGTTGTTTTTTTTGACGAATTCAAAAGATGATGGAGACGAAAACGACGAAATATTTGACTTTTTTTTCTTTATTCATTCTGTATCCATAGTACGCAAATTACGTGGAAAACTCCTTGTTTTTTTTGAGATCTGATGCTTTTATGACGATTCTCAATTTTAAAGAGTCTCACAAGGAGAAATGGGGACTTGGGAGTGGACATGGA